>VUQI01033560.1:19680-32437 GCA_015106735.1 Paratilapia polleni | reverse complement strand
AAAATAAAAAAAAAAAAATTAAAAAAAAAAAAAAAAAAAAAAAAAAAAAAAAATCACATTCACTGTTGATTTGAGGTAAAGAAATACAAAATGAGCCATTCAGTGGAAGAAGAGAATCTTATATTACTTCAAAACATCCTAAAAGTATTTACTGGCAGTCGGGAAAATTAAGAAATGAGCAAAAGTTAGTGGACCTTTAAGGATGCAATAATCAGAGGCTATCACTCTCAAGTGTATGGGATTAAGCATTAGAGGAAAATACATCCCAGTTCAAATAAACGAAGAAGAGGTGTGATGGTGATATATGGTCTGAAGCCTCCCAGAATTTGGCAGCAGGGACCACTATGCTGGCGGAGAAGATAGCTTTACGTTACTGTCGCTTACCGTATAAAAGGGTTGTGTTAAAACCCCCAAGATCATCTCTTAAACACTTCCTCACACATGGGCATCTGACCGCCCACACACTAACACACACAGACACACAAAATATCATTACTATGGGAACGACAAGGATTTAAACATGGCAAAAGCTTCTTATGGATGCTGTCATCCATCAAAAAATATTCATTGCTAATCCATTTTTTCCCCCTCGTTATGAGGGCATTGCGAGCGCCTGATAAAAATGTCAACCTGATCCAATTATAGCACTTGTTGTAATAAGATTCAAGTTTGGCTTGATTTAAAACATTTCATACAGAAATTGTGTTATGGGGGTGGAAAAAAATCTTGTTGTTTTTTTTTTTTTCTCTCTCTTCAAGGTCACTGGACCATTTTGATCCAGAATCTTTAATGGCTTTTTTGGCCACAAAACTAGTCCCATGTTAAAACAGGTAGAAAATATATGGAGACGGACATAAGCGTGTCTACAGTGAAAGACAAAGGTGAGTAAGCCAAAGGGCTTACTCATTTTGGTAAGGTTAGAATAAAGAACAAATGCATTGAGTGCTGAGAGTAACAAATTTCTGAACCCATGCAGGAAGACATAAAGCAGATAATTAGTAATCAAGACACACACCACACAATAGCTTTCAGACATAAGAAAGTTGACCACTGTTACCTACCTTCCCTTAAAACCACAAAGTTTAAACAAAGTTTGTAAAATTTAATTTAAAAGTGTTTTTACTGTCTCACTTCACTGCCCGTTTTCAATAACCCCCTGAAGAAGAACTAACTAATGAACTCAGCTGCTTCAATTGATGAAATGCCCATTTCACACTGATACAGCACATACATACACTGCTGTTTGCTCATGGCCTGCACTCAGATGAAGAGTTGGTACAAGCGGTGGTAGAACTTACTTGCGGGGTTAATGAACTCTTTGTAAAGTTCATAGGTCATCAACGGCTCAGGAAGGCTCCTTCACAGAGATAGTAAGAGAAAGAGAGACAGGTGGGGGTGGGGGTGTGGATGGAGAAGGAGAGTTAAAGTGAGCAAGAGGGACAGAAATAGCTGGCACACTGTTTTATAGGGTCTGCACACAGCAATGATTAATGTGGCCAGGCCAGGGGATGGAATTAGATGGTGCACGCATTGAGATAACCAAGTTCATCTGAAGGTACTTTCACACTGCAGCTGGATAGTGGCCAAAGCTACTTAGCCTCAGAGGAAACTGAGGAGACTGAGGCTGCTTTATTCCAGCAGGTCATGCAAGTAAAAGACAAATTAGAAAAACACTCATGTTGATTTAATATACCATGAGAATAATGATATAGTATGTTAACTAAAATAATGTTCAGAAATTACTAAACGTTGAGGTAATAACTTCCCAACTGAGTACAGAGGAGAGAGGAAACAGAGAATAATGTCCCACAGTCCACAGTTTATTACATCAACCTGCTTTGTGGAAATGTCAAGGCACACAAGTTTAACCCCTCTGAATAGGTTTATTATTTATATCCTAATCAGAGTACTTTATGAAGTGAAGTAAGTACCGTGCTTTTAGATAGCAGTGGCCAGTGACCTTACAGAAAGTAAAACAAGTAACTGAAACCCAAAAAAGCTGCAATAGTTTCTTTTTAGTATTTTTAATATGTTCAAAAGAAAGCAGGAAAATTCCCAACTTTAAATGCAAATTTTCCTTCAATCAAACAAGCAAAGCCAACTCAGTTTGTTGCAACAGCATGTCAACAAAAACAAACTGGCATTTAAAATGATACCGCTTCATCTTCTTGCAGCCAAACTACATTTTTAATCTTTGAACTTCACCCACACTCGCTGCCAACCTGGAAGGAGTTATTGACTGTGGAACATGCATATCATAAGCATTACGAGCTCGCAAGGAGTTAATTATACAAAGGCACTCTGCATAATTAAATCTGTAGTCATTTTATAAAATAAAGCATCGACAATGGATGCAATGTTTCATATTCAAGCAAGTGGAAAGGATCTTATCCATCAAAAGAATTGTCGTAGGTCAGAAACAGATTTGCTTGGACACACAACAGCTCTGAATATTACAGTTATGTGGTTTGCAAGATGGAAAAAATTATTACCTACTAAGGTTCTTTGCCAAAAAAGTGCCTACATTCTTGACAGTGCAGCTGTTATCTTATGAAGAAAGAGCTACTGTATTCTTGAGCCACTAGCTTCAAGTTAAGATGAGAAGCAGGTTACAGGGATGTGGTAAGCTCTATTCTTTCAGTAACATACCCCAAGATTATGTCATATTTAAAATAAATGAGATGAATTAAAAGTTTGTTAATGGCTGCAAAATACAAAACCACAGAGTTTAATTGCAACATTGAGACTTAAAGTGATTGCAAAAGGTATAAGAAAAATAATTTACCCTATTTAAACAATCTCTGTGCAGATATTATTATCAATGCTTGCCACTGTTTGGTGAAACAAATAACTCACAGGTGTGTGTCTGATGCGTGTGTCTTTCATACTAAATCATCACATTAATCCTTACCTCAGATAAAGCTTCAGTGCACTTGTTATTGTCTTAACATCCCAGTCTTCGCTGGCTGACAAATCCACTTCGTTGCTCTTCTCATCTATAAGAATCACAAACTTGTCATCACTACAAAAACTCACTGACTGAGGAATTCACACCAAGGCACCAATGAACTATTCTGTTCACATTACGCACAACACTATGTGTTATATTGCGGGCAACCTAGAAAGTCCACAAATGTAATATAAATATGTAACTTGTAATTAGCCATATGAGGATAAAAACACTGCTACTAGCCTTGGGGGGTCGAGTCTAGCCCCAGTGGATATGGAAGGAAGTTGCAGCTTCTGTAGAGGGCTGCTGGCTTTATACTCATTACAAGTTTAATTAATCCCTTACTACTTCACTGACTCCACAGGGACTCCAAGGGTGTGTTGTGCTGCAAATTCAGGGGGCTTTAGTCACACCGTAAGTAACCTCTGATGAATTACAGAGGAAGTGCAATATGTCAGTGAAGTGTTCTGACTCAGACACATGTACAGCTTAGGGTCTTAGCCACCACACAGACTTTAGTGTCATGGGTGGTAGGTGGTCTGTTACTGCGAAATGTATTTTTCTTATTTGATCTATGCACTGCAGCCAAGAGGACTGTATGTTTCTCTGGCTGTGCCATCCACAAAATTGCCTGTCCAACGTGAACTTCTGAAAGCAGATGTTATTAGTACGTGTTTGTAGCCAGGTGTGTCTCTGTATGTGAGATTGATAGGGTTTGCAGTGGCTCTGTAGTCTTGCACAAATGGGCCTGATTTGGCCAGGTCAGGTATGCAAAAGCAAAGCCGGAGTAGTTGGAGCAGCACTGATTACAAACTGTTAACGACAAAGCAGCAGCATGTACCAAGGTGCAGTTCTATATTATTTTATTATTTTCTTTTTACTATCAACACTAAGGACTAGGGAACAACACCATGCTGTGTGGTGAATTAAGCAGAGCAGCTCAAGTTTGGAGTGAGATAACACCTGTAGATGCAGAAAAACTTTTCATCGCACAAAAACACTATTAAGGGGAAAAGTCTGTCCTTCAAAGACTTTCAAATTTGAGGATAAGCTAATTGAAAAACTGGTCCAGCGTGAATGTAAGTCTATGTATGAGATAAGTAAATACCACGTACTGACCTAAACCCAAGTAAACAAGTGATGTGCAGAAATTGGCAATGAAGGAACGGTTGAGTGATGTATGTGCTGTAAAGATATTCAATGGCACTAAAATGGAAAGACTAAGATGTGCAATGGATGCCAACTGGAAAAAGAATAAGAGAGTAAGCAAATGCTGTTATACTATTTACAAATGTTTTGGATTAGGATGAAGCAATGACCACATACCGCTTCTGTCAGTGTTTGCCTCCTGTGTGTTCAAGTTATGACCAACTTGTCCTTCTATTCATGCGACTTCAACCCCTGGTGAGCATCCTAACCCTCTGGTTGGAAACTAGTTTAATGCGGCCAGGCTGACCAAGTGACATACAGTATATCGATCAATGACCCTCCCTAATCACCTATTTGGTTTCTCTGAAGAAAGCGGCAAGCCTCCCATACTGTACCAGGTAGTCACAGTGGGAAATTATTCAACTGATATTTAACAAAAGAAGGTACAACATAAACCTTTTCAGCATCTAGCCAGGTCTTATTTAGTGTTTATAATAATTTCTGCCTTAAACCATTAAAATGTTAAACGTATGACGTTGCATCAAATTTACCTATGTGATTACATCTACAGGACCAAAAACTCAGATTCAGCAACTATCATGTCCATTTCCCACCGACGCCACACGCTCCTCTGCCCATTCTGTCTGAACCACAGACAGGTCAGAGAGGAAACGGAGCTCACTTTTACAGTCTACTTCCTGTTATATTGTTGTCTGTCATTCAATAGGTGCTGCTCTCTTTGTTTGTACTGTAATATGATGGGAGAATTTTGTATCACTTTGTCCTCTCAGATTGGACCGCGGCCATGTTGGTGGGTGAGAGATGAAAAGGAGGAGGTGTGGGAGGATCCAAAGTCTTTCTTCAGGGTTTAAAGCTTGTTTCACCCACTCACTGTGAACTGTTGTATGCAAGAAATGTTTGTGAACGTGTCTGTGGAGAAGTAACACAATCGTTGTCATACATATTAGTCATTTCAGGGATAAAAAAAAAAAGGGGGGGGTTTTGTTTGGATAGAAACATTTAGGTGCAAATATTTTTCCTTAAATTAACAATATGCAAAATCTCCAGACTAGTGATGAAAGTTTTCTATACTTTAAGGTTTTTAAAGAAACTTCTGCAGCAGAGTATTAATGGAGTCTACCGCATGAATCGGCAGGCTGGGAGGCTGGAAGGTTTTGGAGAGGAAGCTGAGACAGGCTGGCGGCTGCCTGAGTTTGTTGTCATTCTGAACACAGAGCTGAAAGTGAGCTGGTGTCTGCTGGAGACAGCAGGAAACCAGAGAGCAGACAGGGAGCAATGGAAAGGACAGAGGACAAGTTCTATAGAATGGGAGTTGAGTGAAAGGGATTCAAGACGAGTAAGTGGCACAAAGGTAATTGAGAAAGGCAACTGACAGACTAAGCCATCCACGAGCACGCGAGAGGCCATTTTACTGGCGTGTTAATGAAGGAAAAGCCAAAAAGCAAAAAGAATGTGAACAGCACGGACCCTGTCGGGTTGTCTTGGGGGATATAAAGCTGAATGAAACCGAGGCAAAGATACACACTGGCACTTGTTGCACTTCAGAGAGACATGGTACCAATGGGCTGAGTCATGGGATGATTTCCAATCGCTATCTTTTTAATATCACCCCTAAAAGACACATCCATTACCTCAGCACATTCAAATAAGTAGGGGTGACCTAATTTCACAGAGATAGTGCAGCGGCATTTAAATTAAAATTTTAACTTTATTCAGTTCTTACTAAAAAAAACATTCTATGAGAGCAAATACATTTACAGAGGAGAAAGAAGAACTTACCAATCATTAATGAGAGGAGCTTCTGGACTTTGGAGCTTACCCCCACAACTCTGTACAAGCCTTGGTCATTAATACCTAAAACGTAATGACAATAATAAAACTTTGCTTCTATAGGATTTTTTTTTAATAAAGCTACAGCAATGACAATACTGTATGTGGAAACAATACAGTAGAGGCATGATTGCCATTTTAAGTTCATTATGGCAAAACAATGTGCATTAAAAATATCAGGCATGAGAAGAACTTTTTTTTTAATGAAAAGGTCAGATAAGAGCAAATTATTTAGAACAATGCAATGAGAAAGCAGTTACATATCTTCATATAAGCTGCCTGCAGTCAATGTTAGTCAGCCTTGTGCCTTTCAAAACTGGATAAAGTCTGCCCCCTTGTGTACACATAAAGGCTTGCATCCATGTTACCAAGTAAGTCCACCAGTACTGAAATTTACCTTGTAATTCTCCAAACTTAGCGTGCCATAGTTACATAATTAAATATATTCATAGCTCACCCCTTTTCTCTATCGCACTGATGGAATTCTTCACAAAACTCAGACCAACATCATCCAACTGAGCGTCAACTATAGGTGGCAAAAAAAAAAAGAAGAAGAAAAAAAAAAGCACACCCATGTTTATAAAATTGTCTATGATATTATTTTACAGGTTCAATGTCTGGTACAGCTAGATGCTTACTTCCTCGTTCTTTAGAACAAGTCCTCACAAGGTAGTGCCCAATCTGTTAAAATAACAACAAAAAACAAACATCTGAATGGAATTTTAAAGTTTATAATGTACAGTACTGTATAGTTGATATATATCTATATATACATATATATAACTATATTAAGCTGCAAATAATTGCTCTCTACAAGATGGCAGTTAAAGAGAATGCATTAAAGTATTAGCTGAGTGAGTGGTAGATGTCGACACTGTAGAGGCTGACTCACAGGCTCCTTCCCACCCATGGCTTGCATCCAAAACTTGTGGTCATCCTCAGACAGAGCCTGTACTGTAAGCACCGTCCCTGGGCTGGGAAAGAGCCATACCACATCACTATTAGGCAAAGCCTCAGAGGTACAGTACAGTAAGGCATTAAGGGGTACATCAAATGTGCTTGCAAAAAACACCCTCTGCCAAGGCCACATGCACCTTAGATTGGCTGTAACTACAAAGATGAGGGCTATTAGTTACACCAGCTGGTTTATGACACTTCCAATCATGTAGGAGCAGATGGATATCAAATTACTCATTACAGTCCGGACGTGTGCACTCACATTTCCATTCTAAATCTAGGGTATTGCTCTTCTATTAATACTACAGAAAAGGGGCGGGGCAGGGCAGGGCAGGGTTAAGTTGTGTGACAAAACAAGATATATATTACAGCAGGATGTGTGGGGGCGGTCCTCTAAGGCAAGTCCTGCTGTCCTGTCCCTAGCAATCCAAAACACAGAGCAACAAACAGCAAGAGTGTGGAGCTAAACTAACCAATCTATGTGCTCTGTGGACACTATGGACAAGTGTGAATATTTTCCATTGTGCAAGAGTCACGCAAGAGACAATATCAAATAAAGTAACGTGTCACACGTAATATAAAGTAAAATAATACCTGCAATACAAGAAGAATTTTATCACAACATGTCTGATTGAGAATATAGTAAAGTGATAACATACCGATCTGTTATGTCAAGATCTAAGCAGAACCTCCGGTCCAATGTGTCTGTCGTTTTGCGGACACAGGATTTGAGTGTGACGGACTCTGTTTCACCCTGAAAAACATGAATAAATAATTAAAAATACAGATTAAAATGTGTTTGGTGATTTAAGAAAAATATCACAAAAAGTGAAAGACTGAATAGTGGCTTAAAAAAGTGTGTGGCACTGTGGCAGTACTACGTTCTGTGATCACTCACAATCTTTCCACCTGATCTGTGGTCAAAAGTCACCATGTGCAGGATCTTTTGCTCTTTAACAAATGTGCAGTAGCGCTTCACCCAACTTGAACCAAAAGGAGGTGGCCCTAGACAAACAACACACAGTTACGACATACTGTGCACATTTATGTTTGGATTATAATAACCTCTTCTTTTCACTACTGTCACTGTTACATCAACATGCTGACACACAATTATCAATTCCAATGCGGGACTCCCAGGATAACATTCACAGTTTTGTGGAGTGACAAAAAACGGAGCAGCTGTCAGCACTTTCAGTTAAAACATCCACACTGTCACTCACTGGTGCAACTTTGGGTACTTTGCCTGTATTTTAACAACATGTATATATCACATTACATCAATGTTGCTGCTGAATTTTACATATAAATATCAAGTCAGTTCACACATTTTTTCACAACCCCAATTCCAAAAAAGTTGGGATGCTGTGTAAAATGTAAATAAAAACAGAATGCAATGATTTGAAAATCTCATAAACCCATATTTTATTCACCACAGAAAACATATCAAATGTTTAAACTGAGACATTTTACTGTTTCATGAAAAATATTAGCTCATTTTGAACTTAATGGCAGCAACACATCTCAAAAAAGTTGGGACAGGGGCAACAAAAGGCTGGAAAAGTAAGTGATACTAAAAAGAAACGGCTGGGGGAACAGTAACCCAGCAACCTGTTGCCAACTAACATAAGTGCAATGTTCCTCAACGTAAAATTGCGAAGACTGTGAATATTTCATCATCTACAGTGCATAATATCATCAAAAGTTCCGGAAAATCTGGAGAAATCTCTGTGCGCAAAGGACAAGGCCAAAAATCAATACAGGATGCCCATGATCTTCAGGCCCTTTTAATGCGGCACTGCATTAAAAACAGGCATGATTCTGTCATGGAAATCACTGCATGGGCTCAGAGACACTTCCAGAAATCTGTGAACACAGTTTGCTGTGCCATCCACAAATGAAGGTTAAAGCTCATTTAAAATGGACTGAGGCAACGTGGAAAACTGTTCTGTAGTCACACTAATTGAAATTTGAAATTCTTTTTGGAAAACATGGACGTTGCGTCCACCGGGCTAAAGAGAAGAGGGACCATCCTGTTTATTATCAGTTTGTTATCAGTGCTCAATTCAAAAGTCTGATGGTAAGGGGGTGCTTCAGTGCCTATGGAATCATCAATGCTGAAAGGTATATACAGGTTTTAGAGCAACATATGTCTCCATCCAGCAAACCTTGCCCTGTCCCAAGTTTTTTTGAGACATGTTCCTGCCATCAAATTCAAAATGACCTTTTTTTTTTCTTAAAATGATACATTTTCTCAGTTTAAACGTTTGATGTGTTTTCTATGATCTATTGTGAATAAAATATGGGTTTATGAGATTTGCAAATCATTGTATGCTGTTTTTACTTTTTTTGGAAATATTCTTGCCTAGAGTTTGGTTGCCTGCTGTGCTTTATAAAGTAAAATGTTTATTGCATATTATTACACAGTCAAAAATCTTACGTTTTTCCTGTACATAGAGGTAGCCTTCAAAACTGATGGGGCTGGTCTGTCTGTATTCTTGTGGTGCCTCTTTGATCCTCTTCATCAGCTCACGCACCTCCGACCGAGTGCCCTCAAATCGACTCCTTGTCTAGGAGAGAGAGGAAGCAAACACACACTCCAGGAAGTCACTTTCAGCAACTTAGCAGAATGACCTTCCTATCCAGAGGCCTCATCAAGTCAAAGCTTGTATTTTTATGACTTCCACCATAAAAATAGTTGATTAGTTGATAGTTTACAGTATATAAATTTAAAAATAATAATGAAACAAGTGTACTGCAGAGTAGCAGAAATCTAAACAATAAAGATAAAATCTTAAAGTGGTTAAGGAAACAAAACATGGAGAGTCAGATATTTTTCTCAGGAGCTGACGGCCAAATCAAGATAAACAGGCAAGTAAATACTAGATCTGAATCTGACTAGTAGAAAAAGAGAGGACTCATCATGAAGCTATGTTTCATGTTTTATTTCACTTAGGAAGTGAGTTGCAAGCAGGTTGTGTTCCATTTTAGTTAGAGACCTTTCTGCCATTTAGTGATCAAAATGTTAAAATTTCATCTCCAATTTACTACACTTAAGACCTTTACTGTTCTTCATAGAGCAAGGAAATAGTACATAAAATAGTATACAAACATTTGTTATCACGATTACAATTAATCTGTATCCAAAATACCAATGTATTTCTTACATTTTGAATATTGATCTGCAGTGCTCTTTTATAATGGTCAAAGTCCTTGGCAAGCTCAAAGCCCTGGTGATAAAAGGTGAAGACTGTCTGAAAGAAGGCCAGCATCTACCAAAAAAAAAAAAACATTACAGGAAGAAAGAGATCAGAGATAAAGAGTCAGCAAGTGAAAGAGAAACTCATAAACACTATGTCAACATAATGACAGGATATGATGGAATTTGTCATTTTCAAGTAAGACAATAACTTATGACCATGTAGGATTTCATATATTGCTCTTTCTTTTATTAAAGAAGGAGTTTGGGATTTTCTGTCATAAAACAATATTCTTATGACCATATGCGTGTGATCTTAGGTGTCAGGGTCTGTAACCATTTGTATTTTCCATAGTGGTTTAGCTGTAACAAACTTAATCTGAGTCAGTATCAAAGTCACAGTGTATTTAGTACAAATACTATATGTCTCTTTTTGTTTCCCCAGAAACCAGATCCTTCCCAGGATGCAATAGATAGATGTCTTTACACCTACACGCAACTATTAGAAGATAGGGCAACTTTCTACAAGGGTAACTTTCAAAAATAGCAGCTTGATTCTGTCTGGGCTGTTGAAGGTTTACAGAAACCTCGGCTGATCTTAGAAGTGCATTTTCACACAGAAATAGGGCTCTAAATTTTATTCCTCATTTCTTACTGTAAAGTTGGTTAGAAAAATGTCAGGACCGGCGGCCTAATCCCATATATTGTATATACTGGCACATCGGTTTTGTTTAAAGACAGTATTAATTGCACACCTATTATGTAATATGAATGAAACACCACGTCAGTGCTTCCATGCCAGTTAGGTCAGTCACTCACCGGTTCCACGCACTCAAACTTCTTTCTCTCTTGGATCTCCTGCAGTCTGCACACATAGTCCAGCGACTCCTCCTGAAAGCGCTGCCTCATGGTTTCCACCTGTGTGTCTGCCTGAAGAGGTGGAGAACACACCCCATGGTGATTATAATCAGAGGCAGATGCGTGGAAGCAAAGAAGAAACATCACAATTTTAGTTTGCACTGTGCAATTTGGGAAGCTTGAGGTTTACCTTGGTATGGCTTTAAATTCTTATAGAAGACATACTGCAGTTAATAAATCAAATACTGACACCGAAGTCTAGATAACGTCCAAAAAAGGTTTGCTTCAGATTGCTGTGTGATCTGCATAGGATACAACAACCTCTAACTTTTGACTCTTCAGACAAAGAAAAGCCACACACACAAAAACTTTCGCAGGAAAGAGAAGAAAACTTAAGGATGTGCAAAAGGAAAGGGATCCGTACTCAGGGACAGAAGAACCAATGGCAGTCAAAGTGAACTTAAATGTCATTCTGACCGTACAAAGACTGCACAACGGACCACAACTGCCTTCCTCATAGCTTAATGTGCAAATTGTTGATATAGTGAGAAATACTGGAACATAAAGAAACAGAATTACAATATATCTATCTATCCAGCCATTTTCAATAGCTGCTTGTCTTATGCAAGGTCACAGCAACATCTCACCAACAGTGGGTAAGAAATGACACACAAATAGACGCTAGCATCCATGGGCCCAGAGTGGCCACTTAATCTAACCTTGTATGTCTTTGGTCTGTGAGCAGGAAATTCAAACACAGAAAAGATCAAGTCATCTGGTTGATTTTTTTCCTCCCTTCACTGCTTCACTGACCCAGAAGCATAATAACCATCCAATAACTACAAGGTAGCAAGGCTTTAAATATTAGAATAAAATAATGTGTTTAATACAGTGTAATAAAGTCATACTCTTTTGTACTACAGCAAGTTTGTTTCAATATTGTCTATTAAACATCCCCGGCTGACTAATACAGATACCAAAATTCACAGCTGTAGTTCTCACATTAGGTTTATATTTAGTATAAACTGCTCACTGAGTTGTCTTAACAGCTGATGGAGTGTTGATAAAGTCCATGGCCCCTGTGACTGTGATAGAATCATGGATGCATTTACAAACGTGTACTAAAAATGAGTGTTGGTACCACAGACTCTTCTCTTTTATAAAAGAAGAGTTCCAAAGAGTAGAACAGCCTGCAGTCATGATGTTAACAGCTCTAAGTGTCCTCTTTGTTTGGTGGATACAACATATGGTCAAACCTTACAGGACAGACAAAAACACTGAAAGATTGTTTTGTAAGAGGTGGATAAATTCTCTATAACTCAAAAATGTCATCTCATTTTAGTGCAGCAGGGATTGATCCACAAACTGCAGCAGCCACGGTCAACCTCCGTAGCATAGTACAAAAGAGCACACGTTTCCTTTTCAAACAAGCCAGGAAAAAACACTGCTGCAAGGCCTGTCAGTGGAAACTAATGCAGTCTACCAGGTTTTGCAGTGAGGCTTTATCTCATGCCACCGAAAACTAAAACTACGCAAAACACCTGCTTGAGTAATTTCATTGTCATAATAAATACATTATCATGCATGTCACATATCTGTCAGAGAGTTCGGGCAATGATAAATACCTCTTGTAGCTGTGGCTCTTTCTTCTTTGCAGACATATTCAGAAGCTTTTCCAAAGAGCTGTAGTACTTCTCTGTTTCCTTATCATACCTCTTTCTTTCCATCTTAAAAAAAAAAAAAAAAGAGAAAAGCAAAAAAAAAAAGAAAAAAAAAAAAAAAAAGATAATTCC
>VUQI01033558.1:23660-35467 GCA_015106735.1 Paratilapia polleni | reverse complement strand
TTTTTCCTTCCCACTGTCGCCAAGTGCTTGCTCATAAGGGGTCGTCTGACTGTTGGGGTTTTCTCTCTAATATTGTAGGTTCTTTACCCCACAATATAAAGCACCTTGAGGCGACTGTTGTTGTTATTTGGTGCTATATAAATAAAATTGAATTGAATTGAATACAACCATTGAAAAATCAGTAGTGGAAGGTCAGTTAGAAGAGATAAAGGCAGATGCCCCTGTTCACTGCCCAATCACATGAAGATGTGCCAGCATAAGGGGTGAAACATAAATCAACAAACACCAGTGAAAGTGTGGCAAGCCAAGAGCGTGGCAGGAGAAGCACCCACCTGTATAGTTAAAATACACCCCTGGAAACAGTGCCAACTATATATATAGACCCACGGTGCCTATGCTCTTTTACTCTGTTAATGTTTTGAGATTCCCTCAGGACCCTCCAAAGACCAGCTGGTTCCTGTTTCGATGAGAACCTTGGCAAATGCAGTGGGAATGCACACAGTTATTGGTATGGTTTCAATGTCCTCTTTAAATGCTGTCATTATTGTCCTATAAAAAATAATTACACTGACCTGGCATGTATAGTTTTTATGGTTTCAAGATTCCCTAAAGCCACAATTTTTATTGCACTAATCGATCTAAAATCCATTTTAAAAAATTTAAAATATTTCATTTTTGTACATTTTGACTTTTCAAGGTGGGTTTCCACAGAAATCAGTACATGGATTTTCATTACTGTACCTTAGATTGTTATGGTTGCGGTGCTGTGTAGAACACTGGCTGTCTTCTTTCTGAGGTGTGAAATTCAGTAACTTGTTTTATTGCTCCCATTCAGTCACTTTGTGTGAATGTTATCTGCCCTTCTGTTGTTGTGTTGCCTTTTCCAGCTGCTACACTGCACCATAAAGCTGCCCAGTGGATATAAAGTACTGTTCCCATAGAGATATCATTAAAGTATGTGAGCAAAGATTCCTTTTCCCTCATGAGGGCAGGAGAAAAATCATTTTGAGTCTCTACACTAGTGTACAAGTTATACCACAAAGCCCAATGTTTCTCACAATGGTGTGCCTGCATGGGAGCCTATTACTGCCTGAAAAAGAAAAAAAAACATTTAATGTTACAGATGAAAATATTATTATTAGCTGGATTTTTTTTAATGTACTTTTTGCCAAGAAAAAGTTGGCATATGTCAGTGTCATATCAACACAGTAATTGTGAAGATACAGCCAGCGTCTGATTAGCTTCTCCTGAAGGCTGGAAATGGGGAAAACAGCTAGTGTGGGTCCAAAGTCATCCAGTGAGTTTTTCACCAGTCCTCAAGCCAACTCCCTTTAGGTAATCACAAGGACTTCTTGGTGAATATGCTTTCATCGAATGTGGGAGAGCAGCAGAACATTTAATCAGCCAGTCATCATCCAGACAGAACATGCATGAGCTGTGAGTAATCTACCTCCTTAATCCACTCTATTAGTATGGGAAGTCCTGAGGTTTTGTTCTAAATTACTGTATACAGATCTGCCTTAATTCTTTGTGGCATAGATTCAATAAGGTGCTGGAAACATTCCTCATATTGAGTTTCCATATCGACATGATAGCATCATGCAATTGCTGCAGATTTGTCAGCTGTACATCCATGATGTGAATCTCCTGTTCCTCCACATCCCAAAGGTGCTCTATTGGATTGAGATCTGGTGACTGTGGGGGCCATTTGAGTACAGTGAACTCATTGTCATGTTCAAGAAACCAGTTTGAGATCATTTGAGCTTTACGTCATGGTGTGTTATAATGCTATAAAGCGGCCATCAGGACATGGGTACACTGTAGTCACAAAGAGATGGACATGGTCAACAATACTCAGGTAGGCTGTGTCATTTAAAACAATGCTCAGCTGTTACTAAGGGCCAAAGTGTGCCAAGAAAGTATCCCCCACACCATTATACAACCACCAGCAGCCTGAACCGTTGATACAAGGCAGGATGGATCCATGCTTTCATGTTGTTTACGCTAAATTCTGACCCTACCATCTGAGGTTTGCAGCAGAATTTGAGACTCATCAGACCAGGCAATATTTTCCAGTCTTCTATTGTCCAGTTTTGGCGAGCCCATGCAAATTGTAGACTCAATTTCCTTTTCTTAGTTCACGGGAGTGGCACCTGGTGTGGTCTTCTGCTGCTGTAGCCCATCTGCTTCGAAGTTTGATGTGTTGTGCATTCAGAGATGCTCTTCAACCTTGGTTGTAATGAGTGGTTATTTGAGTTACTGTTGCCTTCCTATCAGGTTGAAGCAGTCTGACCATTCTCCTCTGACCTCTGGCATCAACGAGGCATTTTTGCCCAGAAATCAGTGGATATTTTCTCTTTTTTGGACCATTCTCTGTAAACCCTTGAGATAATTATGTGGGAAAATCTCAGCAGATCAGCAATTTCTGAAATATTCAGATCAGCCCGTCTGCCACCAACAACCGTGCCACATTCAAAGTCACACAAATCACCTTTCTTCCCCATTCTGATGCTCCTTTTGAACTTCAGCAGGTTGCCTTGACCATGTCTAAATGTATAAATGTATTGAGTTGCTGCCATGTGATTGGCTGATTAGATATTTAAGGAGCAGGTGAACAGGTGCACCTAATAATGTGGCTGGTGAGTGTGTGGCTGAATTTGTGAATTTTAAGTGTTGAGTGTTTCTGAAACACCACTTTGTTTCCACGCTGAAGGACAGAGAGTTCCACAGTAAATGGTTGAAGAAATGGACGAGGCTCAAGGTGGAGACAGTGTGCCCCGCAGGCTGCACCTTGCAAACGGAAGATATGGACAGCAGGTGGGTGGGGCATGTGTGCCCACAGGTGTGTGAGCCTGAGATGACCATATTCTCCTCACCTCATTTCTCCTGGCTTACAGCATGCTCGCCGTAGCAGGGCCTGTTGCACAATCACAGCCAGCCAAGTTCAATTAGAGCTGCTATTGATTAAATTTTGCTCCTACCGAAAACCCATATTACCAGTGTTTATTACAGAGAATTTAAATTGGTGTAACTTGCCTGCACTTTGCTTTTAATTTGCATGAGCTAAATGTGTGTTATGAAATTTTAAAACAGCGAGAGAGAAAATCGATCCATTCTCGTTCACCACGAGGCAGAAACACCCCAAACTCCAGCTGCAGATAGGGGTCAGCCAGGTTTTCATTCAGTTTTGTTGTAAAAGGACAATAAAAACAGTTGTCACGTGTATCCAGTCGTGGCTGCTGATGGGCTGAGAAACAAAGAGGAAAAAAGTGATAGTGTCAGAGAAGTCTGAGAGAACAAATCAACATTTAATTGGTGCAACAGAGCGAACTCATGCTCTCCATGTCCCTCTCACCTGCTCCTCCACAGATTTATCATGAGGTTCGAGGCCTGGTTTGTGTGGTGTGCGGGGAGGTAACTAGAGCGATGGAGGCTGAGGGGGAACTAGTTTATCATGTTAGCCTAGTTAGATGAAAGCGGACAGAAAGAGGTGCTCATTAAAGCCTTCCATCCTTTCTGCCCAACTCCACATTTTCCCATTTTCCTCCCCAATTCCTTCCTCTTCCCTCTTACTCAGTGTCAGGGTCTTGCGTCATGCTTTGTGAGGAAAAAAAAACCCACATAAACTGTTGAGCAAGACAGGTAATTTTATACTGCCTGCTGCTCATTTCGCCGTCCTAATTGGAATCACTGTCAGTGAAAGGTAGAACCTGTCACTGCTGATGATGGTGTGTGATCATTATTGGCTTAAACCCGCCACAGACAAGGGGTTGGCTCAGCTCATGTAAGTGAAGGGTGATAAAGTGCATGATTTCTTTGTGGAATCTGCATTTTATTTACTGTCATGTTACATTTTATTTGCTGACTTCCTGAACAGATCTCCCTCGCGCATTCATGAAGCGCACGCGCACACACGAACTCAACTATCCCCGCTCGTCTTCATTGTCCGAGGCCTTGACATTTCCCCGACATTTGTTGACATTTGTGGACACATGTAAACTGCAGGATGTGAGAGTTTATCAGAAAAGGAAGGAGAATAGTGATGGGCAAATGTCACCAGGCTCCAGCCATCTGTTATCATGGAACCAGCACTGAGGGCCAGTGTGACGCTGGGCGCTTCTGCTGTGTCGTGGCTTTAGGGGGCACTCTTTGACTTCGTAGGCCTGAGAAACTTCTAGAGTTCTCCCAGACCAATTTGAAAAATATTGATCAATAAAGTAAATATTAATCATGACTTTAAACAACAACAAGCTCTTTTATTTTTGTATTGTCCTCATGTCTATATGTGTATTTGCATAATAGGAAGTGGTGGAAACACTGTCCAGGGCTGTAAAATTAAGCAAACGGCAGAAATCGTAAAAACTGCACTAAATGGACTATGTTAAAATCCATCCACTTATCCAGGTCTGGGTTGTGGTGGTAGCAGTCTAAGTGGAGATGTCCAGACCTCGCTAACCCCAGCCACCTCCTCCAACTCCAGCTGAGAGACATGATCTCTCCAGTGTGTGTTGAGTCTGCCCCAGGGTCTCCTCCTGGTAGTACATACCCGAAACACCTCACCTAGGAGGCATCCTATTCAGACGCCCAAACCACCTCAGCTGGCTCCCAATCACCGACTGTATATGAAAGATGGGCATAGCTTCCAAATCTGAAAAGTGAAGCCAGTGCCATAATGCCTTAAACCTGCATTCGTGTTTGAAGGCCAGCAGGGGGAAACTCGTATCAAAAAGAAGTCCACGTGTATAAAAGTCAGTGGGAGAACAGCCTTCTGCTCCATTGATCTGTGACATCATCATTAAAGTTTATGGTCTAAGTCACTAGTTTGTAGTCCTGTTAATTACAATATGCTATTAATTTTGTTAATTATGGTCCCCGTTAGAGCCACAAAGGACAACAAAGCAGGGTGCACTTTTCTGTTGGCTTCATCAGAGCATGAACTTCAGCATTCACTGGAGCCATTTGCAGCAGAGTGTGAAGCAACCAGGATGAGTGTCAGCACCTCCAAGTCTAAGACCATGGGTCTCTGACAGAAAATGGTGGATTGCTCCTTCTAGGTTGGGAGAGAGAGGCTGCCCCAACTGAGGGACTTCATGTACCCTGAGATCTAATTCATTAGTGATGGGAAGGTAGGGCTTTAGGTGGACCGGCAGATTGGTGCAGCAGTGGGGTTTTACCGAACTGTCATGGTGAAGAGACAGCTGAGCTGGAGGGCGAAGATTTCGATTACCAATCGATCTGTTCCATTCAGACAACGTCTCCAATGTCTGAGCTGGAACTCAGACATTGGAGGGAGCTCAAAGTATAGCTGCTGTTCTTATTTGTTGAAAGGAGCCAACTGAGGTGGTTCGGGCATCCATTTGGGATGCCTTTTGGATGCCTTCTTTTGGAGGTTTTCTGGGCATGCCCAGCGTGGAGGAGAGCCAGAACCCCGGAGAGATTATATATCTCATGAAGCCTGGGAATGCTTCGGAATACCCCAGGAGGAACTGGAAAGTGCTGCTGGGGAGAGGGAATACAGGACTGCCCTGCTTAGCCTGCTTCCACTGTGACCTGACTTCAGATAAGCAGAAGATGATGGATGGTGGATGGATGAATGGATGGATGGATGAATAATTTGAGCCACTTAGTTGGACCTTTCAACCATGTGTATGGTGTTGGTGCCTTTTGAAGCATTTTTAATTAAATCATCTGACAAATAATATGTCCTGCTGCTTGTACTAAAAGCAAAACCCAAGAAGGTTTTCAGTAAGTGGAATTCTAGTATTATTGTATTTACATGTTAGCATTATTTAGCAAATATCTATCTACAAATGCACATTGCTAACCAAGCCAGATTTTGTTTGCTGATAACTCTGCTCAATCATGGCCAAAATGCTAAACTCAGTGCTTTAGTAGTCCACAAACCAATGTGTGACCTCACAAACAGTGCATCCATCTTTTGTATTCAGTCTGTGGTTTTGCCTCTTCTTGTTTGTTGCAAAACTTTGTTTTAGTTAGATCAGATAATTTTATTGCCAGAGCTCCAACAGCCCAGACTGTTTAACCAAAAATATTCAAGAGGAATCAGAAGGTTATTCAGTAACATTAAGAGATACCATAACCTTTACATGCATGCACACATGTACACACTAGAATCCTTTTTATCTTTTGATTGTGAAAGTCATTTCAATTATACAGAAGTTAAATGTGCCATAGCCTTACATGCAAGCTCCATATACGATTCCTTATCAGCAGCAAATCACCTCAAAGCACCATTCTTTTCAAAAGTTCCTCCCACACTGTAAGTGAAATTGCAACCAGCTAAGTCTCTCTGATGGAAACGATATTAAGAGATTTTCTGACAGATGCCAAGACAGATGATTATTGTTAGCATATGGTGCTTTGTGCTTCAGTCTTGCTCCAACTGTGTGAAAGACCAGTATAGACACTCTGCATTGCCATATTCCACAAACAGCCACTAACAACAGAGGAAGGATTAAAACTCAGATATACTGAGATGGGGTGCCAAGAAGAGAACAACCATCAGATAAAGGACATATTATTTTCTTCTTTTTAGTCATGCTAGCAGTTTGTATGATGATCACGAACTTCACCACTCTGGTCTCATCTTAAATTTCTCAATGACATTTACGATTGCCATGAGATTTGGCACAGACGTTTATGATTGCTAGAAGATGAATCTTGATGACTTAGATGACCCTTGTACTTTTTTACTTGCTTTTCATCTAATGAAACCTTGATGCCATTTATGGGGCTGACATATTTCACCATCTACTGGATGGACTCACAATTTGATACAGGCATTTTCTGCTTAACCCCTTGAGGTCTGCAGTTTGTTTTTAAAAACAATTTCAATCCGAAAAACAGCTGCAAATTCATTCAGCAACAACGCCACAAAAGTAAGGCCCGAATAAACAGTCTGAGCTGTATGGATAAGTATCCTTGTCCCCACCAGTCCACAGGAGTAAGATTTAAAAAATGTCACATTTTAATCTGCCTAATCAAAACTAAAGAGAAAATAACAGCTTAAAAACAATTGTAAATAACATGAACCCTAGAACACTAACGTCGGGTGATTTTCACCCGTGCGATTGTGGTTATATGATTTTCACCGTGTTGCTGCTGTCTCAGTTGCATGTGTCCTTGAGTAGCTTCAGGCTGCCACTACTACCCTACCTGTACTGACTGTATGTAAGGCAAACGTAAGTTAGAGAGGTCCTGCAATTTACATGTAATCCTTATTTAGTGTAATGGTTATGAATAAATATCACTTAGTGAAAATTTGCAATGGAATTCATATGGTCAAAAAAATGTTAAAGTCAGCTGGTCATTTTTCCGCTCTCAAAAAAAGCCATTTATTTGTTTATCTCTCCCACAGTGATCAGTGATGCAGGGAGCCTGTGCCTTCACTGGACAAGGCTCACATGCCCCAGGAACAGGTGGACCAAAGAACAAGTTCCCAGCTGCACTTTTTTTTTTTAAAGTGAATCTCGTTAATGATTCCCTAATTTTTCACTAATTTTAGAGCCTTTTTATAGGGTCCCCCCATGGTACCTTTGTTTCCTTTATGAGGCGTTGTATAGCTGGAAATAAAAGAAGAGTATTTCAATTTGTCATGTATTGTTGTGTTTTAATATATTTTGATGAAAAGTATTTTTTGGGGGTTATATATATATACCTTTGAGAAATGCTTCTGAGTTACTTTACAAGAAGATATGTTGCTTTGTCCAGGTACACTGGCCTACAGTGTTTAACATTAATAACCAAATATTAATATGATAACACACTAAACTACGTTTGATATCTTATGCTCAGTTCACTTTGTTTCACATTGTCACATATGAGAATTTTGTATGCTGACATGAGTCTTTATTCAAAGCGCCTCAGTCCTTACATGAAGTTTCACAAATTGTTGGCAAGGATGTAGACTCATTTTAACAATCATCCTCTACATCCACATACCTGCCCAAATCCCTATCCAATCCACTGGTCTCCTCAGTGGATTGTTGTTTCTGGACCGAGCACAGTTTGCCATTAACAGTCGCATTCTTGTCCCCTTGTGCAGTAAATTAGAAGTAATCCCAGCTCCTCAAAAATTGTACAGTACTCTGTGCACTCTGCCATTTTTGTTCTGTCTCTGACATACACTGGAGTCAAGTGATTTTTGCACAAATCCACAAAAAAAAAGGCAGGCTGAATATTTTTTTTATTCACCCACCATGCAGATAACTGAAGAAGTTGTGTAGCACAAGTATCAACATAACTGCTTGATTAGCAACTGTAATGTGATTACTGAATTTAGTACAGTAATATGTTATAGTACTGCGATACAGTGTCTGCTCTCTTCTGTTTCCCCTCACCTCCAATCGCAGATGGCTCCCTGAGCCTGGTTCTGCCGGAGGTTTCTTCCTGTTAAAAGGGAGTTTTTCCTTCCCACTGTCGCCAAGTGCTTGCTCATAAGGGGTCGTCTGACTGTTGGGGTTTTCTCTCTAATATTGTAGGGTCCATCCATCCATCCATTTTCTTCCGCTTATCCGATTCAGGGTCGCGGGTGGGGGCTGGAGCCTATCCCAGCTGCCATAGCGCAAGAGGCAGGGTACACCCAGGACAGGTCACCAGTCTGTCACAGGGCTTATTGTAGGGTCTTTACCCCATAATATAAGACACCTTGAGGTGATTGTTGTTGTGATTTGGCGCTATATAAATAAAATCAAATTGAACTGAATTGAAATGCAACCCCATGTGTATAATCCATCAGTATACATGCAAATAATTTCAGTAGCTTTGATCCATCTTTGTAAGAATAGATGGCTTTTTTGCACAGAATTTAAACAAACAGCATCTGATGTAAATTTAAACCCTTCTCTGATTTACTATTAATGTATGCTCATACACACACAGAAAGCAACTCTGATATTCTGTGAGCGACGTGAGGTGTACTGATAAATAGCTTGAATGGCTTCTGTATTGAGAAGATTCATACTCACATATAAATTCAGTTTATTGCCTTTGTTAGTCTGAATCAACAAGATGCGATAATTCTTTATTTATTGAAAATATCTGTTTGGCTTTACGTTTTGGAAAATGTACTCCTGAAGGACAGAAGTTTTAAACTTGGTCAGTGAACTTCAATAATATTAAAGCTGCATTATTTTAATTATTTGTTTTTGCGCATTTTAGGACAAATACACAAAAAAATGTAACATTGACAGTATAATTGTCATGGTATCTAGTTTTAATTCTTCTTTTTTTTCCCAGTTTCATTGTAAAAGTTTCTATTCTCTCCTTGTCTGTTTCCAGTGCTTTTTGCAACACCTTTAGTTATATTTTCTTTACGTTATTAAAGTAATCTTTCATTTTACCAACTGCCAATCAGCCTCCATGGTGTTATGAATTCTGGTCCATTAAGAACCGCTGAAAAATCATAACAATCATCCTAAAGTTGTTAGGGCAATGACTTATTTAAAGTTGAAATCATTACCAAAGTAGTAATGTGATCTTTATTTTAGTTGTGTTCGTTTAGGCTTTGATTGTTGTGGATGTGTGATGTGGTTTCCAGTGTTTGTGTGGCTGAGAACAATGCTGCGGTTTAGCTAGCAAAGGGCCACCATGACCTAGGCCTGTGTTCATGTTCAGGGCTGTTGTTAAAATGTTGAAACTGCGTGCAGCGCGTGGGGCACGGCAGTGCAACAAACTATCGGATCTCTTTCACCCCACATGTAATATTAATACTGTGTACAAATACTGTTCGAAAAGTATGAAAGTACTTTCTTGTCATTTCTTTCAGTGTTCTTCAGGAATAGTTCTCCAGGCTTCTTGAAGGACATTCAAAGCTCTTCTTTGGATGTTGGCTGCCTTTTGTTCTGTTCTCTGTCAAGATGATCCCACACTGCTTCAATAATGTCGAGGTCCGAGGTCTTGCCCAAGGATACTTCGGCATGCAGACTAGGGGAGCCAGGGATCGAACTACTGACCTTCCGATTAGTAGACGACTCGCTCTACCTCCTGAGCCACAGCCGCCCAATACTTATAATGTATGTCCAGTGTACCTGGACAAGTAATAATTACTTGAGTCATTTGTTTTATTTCAGCAAAATACTGACTTTTTGGCAGGTTAACTCAGTGGCTTTTCATTGAGTCAGTTCAACATTTTAGAGTAATACGCAGTTAGTTTCTTAGGAGTTACTTAACATAGTTGCGTGGAACTACTTGACGTAACTTTCTTAAGTAAATCCAAAAAATGCACAGTATATTGTTGAAATAACACAAATGACTCAAGTAAACTTAAAAAAAATACTCATTTGTTCAGTAAATCTAACTAAAAAGGATTGTTTAAAAGCAACAATAGTGAGAGTTTGGGATCATTGTCATGCTGAAAAATGAAGCTAATCATTGCCAATCGGACACTCTCTAGATGGTATTGCACGGTAGATCAAACTCTGACTGTACTTTTCTAAATTCTAAACTTTTTTAAAGTTTGAATTTATTTTGGATTTTCTCTAGTCCACACAGGGTCGAATGTACAGTGGTGTTAAAAAAGTGTTTGCCCCCTTCCTGATTTCTTATTTTTTTGCATGTTTATCACACTTAAATGTTTCAGATCATCAAACAAATTAAAATATTAGACAAAGATAATACAGTTATTAATAATAATTTAAAACATAAATTAACTGTGGTTGATCACATCTTTGGAAAGCTGAGTTCAATTTCTCTAGCCACACCCAGGCCTGATTACTGCCACACCTGTTCTCAATCAAGAAATCACTTAAATAGGACCTCCCTGACAAAGTGAAGTAAACCAAAAGATCCTCAAAAGCGAGACATCGTGCTGCGATCCAAAGAAAAAGCAGACAATGTCCAAAGAAAAACTCTGAAAGACCTTCAGAAAGCCTGGAGAACTATTACTCAAGACCACTTTTTAAAAAAAAACTACAAGAAAGTCTGACTCCTTGGAAGCAACATATAAAGAAATGAGGGGTGTCTCAAGACTTTTGCACAGTGCAGTCATAAATATCTAGTTAAATTGAATACAAGTGTCCCCTTTTTCTCAGGAAGAAAAAGCATTTGGAGAGGAGAAGTAGGCAAAACTAAGATTTAGATTAGAATAAACCAGAAGCATCCTTTAAATTCATGTGAGTGGGTGTTTCCATTATTCCACCAAGTTACACAAACCTTTAATTTCACCCATAACTCATTACATAATATGTGCTATATTTAATGACAGAACCATGATTTAAACCTCAGCAGGCATGTCACATCTGCAAGCTACTTCACAGGCTCACTGGCCCCTTGAAAAAAGATTGATAAAGTGGAAGTGGAATTCCTTTTTGATGAGACATCTAAACTCCAAACAGTGCTGTGACCACAAAGAACATGGATAAAAGCTGCAGATCATTTTTCTTCTGGACATGTTGCAGCAGAGAGCGAAAACTTGCGTGGCTTCTCGCTATTGTGGCCGTAACTCTGTCCAGACCATTAAAGAACGCCTGAAGGCCAGCCAAACTGTGGACACACACATGCGTATACACACACACACACACTCGTTCCTGTCTACCTCTCTCTCAGGTTAATGAAGTGTGACCGTTCTGACAGGAGAGACCTGCTGAGGAAACCCACTGAGGAGCAGGTTACACCCTTCATATTTCCAAAGAAAATACACACATACACATGCATCCAGGGTTACCTCGATTCAGTCTTTATATCTGATAGAGTTAGCACTGTGTGTGTGTGTGTGTGTGTGTGTGTGTGTGTGTGTGTGTGTGTGTGTGTGTGTGTGTGTGTGTGTGTGTACTTGTTTAGAGATGTGA
>VUQI01033558.1:12523-23640 GCA_015106735.1 Paratilapia polleni | reverse complement strand
ATATCTGATAGAGTTAGCACTGTGTGTGTGTGTGTGTGTGTGTGTGTGTGTGTGTGTGTGTGTGTGTGTGTTTGCATGTCAGACAGGCCTGGGTTTTCAGTGGCTTATGGAAATGTTCTCCCACCTACGATACCACATCTGTTCCCCTGGTACCACTCCCCTCCTTCCCTCTGATCTCTGTCCAGATGACATTCCTGCCTAGCCAGCCTCTTCACAGTCCCATGATGAATGAGACAGCCTCATTTACATAATAATCTCCTAGAGATGGAGGCGCAGGAACGAAAAGAAAACCACTTGAACTCTGGATGCCTGTTTGAACTGTGCGAGACATCTTGTGTTTCTTACTGGGGTGAAAAAGCCACATTTGCTCTCCAGTTCATTTTTATTTTATGATACATTTGTTTTTATTGCTGAAAGGGATGAAGCATGGACTGTTTAGGATGCTGAAGGTTAGTTCAAGGTTTAGATGCCATAACGTACTCATGAAATTGTGTGTGCTCCACAGTGGCTGTGCCACAATACTTGGAAGTTTAGCACCATGGTGGCACAGTGATGCAGCGGTTGGACATGCTGGTTCTTTCTGCAGCTTCTTTGGGACTTTTCTCCAGGTGCTCTGGTTGCCTGCCGCAGTCCAAAAATAAGCAGGTTAGGTTAATAAGTGGCTCTAATTGCAGAGAATGTCAGTGCAAATGGCTGTCTGCCTCTTTGCGTCAGTCCTGAGGTTGACGATCTGTCCAAGGTCAGCCAGGATAGCTTTCAGTACCCCGCAACCCTGAAAGGATAAGTGGGCATATCTGATGGGTGGCCGGTCTCCATGGAATGATTCTTTAGAAGGGTGAGGGTAACCGGCAACACCAGAAGCTCTTGCACTTTTTTTTTTCTACACTGTCGACCTCTACTGTAAATCTACTTACAGCAGTATCACTTTGAAAATATGACACTACAGTGCTGTATAGAGTATAAGCTTTACAGTATTAGAACAACAGCTATTTGGTTACCATTATACTGTTATTTAAGTGTTCCTACTCTTATCTGCACAAACAGTTTATTACTGCAACATGTGATAAAGTGCTGTAGAATATGATCCTTAAAGTAGAACACAGCTAAAAGCTAATGATTTAACCATTTTACAACTTTAGCCGGCTGTCATTAAACACAATATCAAACAAAGCATACATTTTTAAGTCATGGCACTGCCAGAACATCAAAACTAAGTGTCTTAATGACACGCAAAAAATGGCAGAAATACAGTGGTGTGAAAAAGTGTTTGCCCCCTTCCTGATTTCTTAGTTTTTTTTGTCACACTTAAATGTTTCAGATCATCAAACAAATTTAAATATTAGACAAAGATAAAACAAGTAAATACAAAATGCAGTTGATTGCCCCCTAAACCTAATAACTGGTTGGGCTACCTTTAGCAGCAACAACTGCAATCAAGCGTTCGCGATAACTGGCAGTGAGTCTTTTACAGCGTTGTGGAGGAATTTTGGCCCACTCATTTTTGCAGAATTGTTGTAATTCAGCCAATTTTTTTAACACCACTGTACATTGCGATTCATAGTTGTGTATATATACATGTGGGGATATGACTCTTCTGGCCACTGGGTGGGGTCATTCATCAACTTTAATGGAGAGTGACATCAGTGCCTACTCATCAGCATAGATATACAGTAATAATTCTTTGGCTGAGTGGACATAGGATTGGTGCTCCTAATAGCAAAAAAGCAACATGGTACTCTTTTCTGCTGTCAAACTGGCAAAGAACTTAGAATTTGAATTTATCACCAGTCAAATTGCAAGAAAAAAAGAGCACCCTGACGTCAGCTTAACGTCAGGTTGTTTATTTATTTGGTGAATTAGCAGAATAAAGTTAAATTAATCTTTGAAAGGCTAAAGTCGTACAGTAGTAGGTGCATAGCTGCTTTAACTGACAGGTGACTGCAGCCACTAATGCTACAGTCGCACTAGGGAAAACAGCAAGTGGAGACTGCGGCATAACCAAAATTATTGTGACCATGAACTTGCAATCTTGTTGCGTTTGAAATAGTTGCTTCAAAGACGGGGTCCAGGCCTGCAACCTTTGGTAATCAGTTGCCGCCTTCAAGCAAATTGGGTGTTTCAAGACATCGATAAAACAGCAATAACAGAGTCACAGTCTGCTATCAGTTTGCTATTGAGTATAATATGATAATGTGGTATTAAATGTGAGAAATCATTAAAAACTGTAAATCTTTTGTCGTCTCTTGCAAATGTATTGCTTTCTGCTTACACAGAAATTCACATTCTTTCATATTCACTACTTATGGAGTGCAGCCAGAACTTCTCAGATTTGAAACAGAAATGTAGAAATTCTTCCACAAATAGTGGCATAGTTGCTGCAGGATGGTGATTTAACTCCAAACTCACATAGGCACTTGGCAACTTTGTTTTTCTATAGGAATATAACCAAAATACAACCAGCTGGCAACCTTTTGAGTCGAGTTCCCTATTGCAAAGAGACGTGTCACAGACAAGTTGCGCTCATCAGCGCAGACTGACTCAAACTGATTGCAACGTGTTGCCAATCTGATTGTGTTTATAAATTAGACAGCAATTTTTTGCAAACCTTTGCCAAGCTGTCTGAGTGCGACTGCAGTCAGTTCGAGTCTGCAATTGTTTGGAGACAGGTTGGGCAACCTGCACAATCGCCTTGCAATCAAAAGTGGTCGACCAGAAGTTGAGGGTGTTGCATGCTCAACCTCTGGGCAAGCAGTTGGTTGCCGCAGCTACTTGCAATCGGTTTCTGATAGCAAAAAAATTCAATGCAATCACCAGGTAACCACTGAGTTTTCCTAGTCAGGAAAGTTGCCGTCCTATTTTTACTCTACTGTGACTGAGCCTGACTAGTGTGACTGTCTGCTAGACTTCACTGCAGCTACAAGGAATCATTGAACCCTATACTTAACCCTAACTTTTACAGTATATTAATGCAACTTGCAAACAAAGCTTGCTAGCTGACAACTAGCTAGCTGTGGAATATGGTCACTTTGGGCTTCAAAAACCAACATGGCAACAGACATGAGGCTAAACTTGAGGTTTCAGAAGGTGGCTTGACAAACCAGTGGGTTCAGTCATGGTGGCTACAAAGGTTGTAGAGGTTTCCTTATTTTATTGTTAAGTATAAAATTGTTTTAAGTTTTATAAGGATATTGTATAACACTCATAGTTTCCTTAACCGTTAAATTTAAGTGGACATGGGGGGGGGGGGTCGGAATTACGACAAGGCAAGAATACATTGGTGAACCATGAAAATTAAGTTTTGTAGTATGTATGTCCAAAGCCAGCAAGGAAGCTGTGTAAAGCAAGCAATCCTTCCCCTATTCTCTAAATGTTGCTGTCTCCTCTCTCACACACACACGCCTTCCCCCCTACACATTTCCATCATTCAAATAATTCAAAGCACCCACCCGAGCCATCACACAAATGGAAATATTGATCTCCTTTTCAGTCGCTGATTTTAGATGGGGAAATGGCTGGAGACAAATGCGAGGGGCCCACTGTCTTTTATTTAATCTTCACAAGGCAGCATAAAAAAGCTGCCTGCTTTTTACAGTATGCGGGATGGAAAAACACAAAAGTGCGGTCGAATTAGGAACTGCGGGGAAGGCCGCTGAGAAGCTTTTCAATCATGTGCGCGACATAAACACCTCCATCTGTTTTCATTCCCTTCATGATGAAGAAAGGTTGTTTCTGAGGCTGAGAAAGACGGGGAAAGTCTCGTCATATGATATGATTTGGTTCTCTATGGTTGGGTGAACATGAGGATTTTGTGCAGTTTTTCTTTGTCTCCTCTTCTTCTACTGTCTGTGTGTGTTGACCCATCTGCTTCTTTGTGTGGGCGGGTGTGTGTGGATGAGTGATAGGCAGGTGAACAGACTCCTTGTCAGATACAGTTGGCAGGTAGCAGCTGTAGATCATTGGTGGGGTCAGAGGTTTGGAACGCACACATACACACCTACAGACACAAAGTCAGGCCATCTCATTAGTGCTACCTGGTAATGAAGAAACTGAAAAGGGATTCCTTTCAAACAAAATGAGAAAACTGGGTGGTGGGAAGTAGTCCTAGTTCTAAAAGGTTTGAGTGCCCGTGGATGACAGAAAGTGTCCAAAAAAAAAAAAGATTTCTTTCTCTGAAAGACGGACTTCAGTAAAGAAAATAAGAGGCTTGTGTCTGAGAGAGTATGTGTGTTTCTATGAAACATTTCTGTCAATATATTACCCCCTGTGGGAGTGATCGATTGCTGTGATCGCTTATCCTTTTCCTGTGTGAACAGGCACAGCCAGCTTTTAACCCACATAGCCAGACTGCGGCCATCACTGGATGTTATAGACTTGCACTGCGATTTCTCTCACTGCCGATCTGATGCCAAGAGGACAAGAATGTTCTTTGCTGCATTATGTAATCCCCTGATGTAAGACTTTAGACATGCAATAATTGCAATGAAATTTAAATATGTGTCAGGTTGTTAACATTACATTTTGACTTGATGTCCAATAGGTATTAGCTTGGATATGCTGTGAGAAAGGAAATGTACTGTTTGTCTGACCACCTTTTCTGTATCCCGTGGCTATCCTGTTACCCAGAGGACCCCTCTAGTGCCACCATAAGATTAGCCATAGTCTTCTTCCAGTTACATTAGGAGGTTGATATTTGCTGTTTTGAGTGAAATATCCCCACAAATTTACATGGATTACCAGAAATATGGTTCAGACATTACAACAAATTCTCATCTCAGGACATCAAATACTGGGGTTTTGTCATAACCTCCTGTGGTCACGGAGATACTCACAAGGTGGGATTGGGGTCTTGACGCAGTGACTGAAGGAATATTGGACATAGAGGGCTAACGGTTCTGTTTAGAGCAACAACAAAGTCCATGTAAGATGGCAGGAGGGGTGGTTATGGTGAATATAAAAAGTCTGTTGGTATGGTTTGTGTCCTGTGTGGGAGCTTTGTGTTTTGCACTTTGTTTGGCTTCGTCCTCACTCGCTATTAAGTTTGATCCTTCCTTCACAACATTTAATTCAATTCAATTTCAATTCAGTTTTATTTATGTAGCGCCAAGTCACAACAACTGCCGCCTCATGGTGCTTTATATTGTAGGCTACAGACCCTACAATATTAGACAAAACCCCCAGCAATCCCCCTATGAGCAAGCACTTGGTGGGAAGGAAAAAGTCCCTTTTAACAGGAAGAAACCTCCGACAGAACGGAGTGGCACCCATTCTGTCTTTGAAAAATGACGCTTAAGGGTACTCATCGTGTTCAAGTGTGACACCTAAGGGGTCTTGAACAAGTGTCCACATATGATAAGTTGAGAGTGAGATCAGCCTAGCTATTGTGGCACAAAAGCCAAAGAACAAGTTGTGACAAACGCGCTGGGAGTAAAAACTAGCTAACAAGTAACTGAAACAACTTTGTTGAGGCTCTGATTTTTCATTGGCTGGAAAAAAAAAACAAAAAAAACAATACTTTACAAAACTTTGTGGACCTGCTAAACTAATAACAGCACTGCCTTAACTGTACTTTGTGGTATTAAGTTTTAGTATGCTAACATGCTAAGCAAAAATTGTAAATATTGCCTTCTAAACTTCACCATATAAAAACTCATTGTAGCTAGTATGACGTCGCTGGCTAGTGAAATCCAATTATGAAGCCTCAAGCTGGGAGTTTTTGCTGTCACCATCTTGGATTTTTGAAATCAGATAATCAGATAATGGATGGTAATGGGGAAATTTTGGGAATCTAAAATATTGTAGCTGGTTACCTCAGGCACGTGTTGCTTTTCTTCAATATACTGTGCTTATTCTGTAAAACAGATTTTATTTTGTTTTTATTCATGTATGCAGTGATATTCACAGTTAGGATTACACATAACATAACCCAGAATCTACTGGGATGCAGGTAAACACTCATTACAATATATCTAAAATATTCACAAACAGGCATTATAAATTTGCATGATGAGATACACACACAGGAACTTCAATCAACAGATTAACATATATATATATATATATATATATATATATATTCTTATTTATCTTCTGTTAGTTTTAGTGTAGTTTTGCCACTTTGGCAGTGTGGGACTTTGTCAGTATAAAACAGTTTGCATAAAACAGTTTGTGCCCTTAGCTATCAGTAGCAGGAGCGCAGGCTCCAGAGCAGGGGCCCCCACATAGTCCCGCCTCACCTCAGGGACATCAGCTCGTCCTGGGTTGCCTCTCTAAGACCCCCAGCGGGAGCGCGGCGCTCTGTGGGAGCCGACGCTGACAGAGCTGGAGGATGCTCAAAGAGGAAAAAGATGAAAGGCAGAGGCAGGGAGGGAAGTGCTGAGGGCCCCTTCTGTTTCTCCCTCTAGTTCGTCTCAACTTTTTCCTCAGTTCTGACACTGTTTTGTAATGTTGCAATAGCGACTTTGTGTTAGTGGTTTACGTTTGGAAAGAGAAAAAAAAAATAAGATGCTGTCTTAATTAGGCACATAGAGGGGAAGGGTGAGGGAATCAAAGAGAAAACAAAAGCAGAATGAGGAATTCCTGTCTCAGCACCCATCTATTAGTCATCACAGCCTTGCCAAACTATTTCTTGTTTGACTAGTCTTCTTAACCCTCTTGGTCCTCCATCTACTTCTCTCTGCTCCATCCTACATCTTCATCTTCCTCTTCGCCTTCTTCATCCTACATCTTCAGCCTCTTTCTCTTCTCCTCTCAGGTTTCCTTTCCTTTCCTTTTTTTAAATCATGTCTCCTTCTCCTCATTCTAATCATTCTCTTACTTCATGCACCTCCTTGCACTCTATCTCCTCCTTAATCCCCATTGTTCACTCCTCAAGCACCATCTCATCCTTCAGATACTCATATTTTCTGTTCTTCTCTTTCCTTTTCTCCCATCTCTTTTTATTCTCCTTTATCTCTTTCTATTTTTCATCTTCCTCCTACCCCTCCAGTCTCCTTTACTTTTTTTTTTTTTTGCTTCCATGTCATTACAGGCATATAATTTATGAAGTGTTGAGAATGTTCCTCTCTCTCTACTGCACTGCTCTGTAACCAAGGTTACCAACATGTGAATCAGTATCAGTGAAATCACGTGTGATTTTGTTTGGGTTTTTTTTGTCTTTTTTTTTAGGTGGGCAAGCAGTAATGGAAAAGCTTCAGACTTGCAGCTTTGTATAGTCTGGATTCTCCTGTTTAATATTTCTCAATTAGAAGTGATTTTTGTTTCTAAATGACTGATATTGTTGTCGACCGTGTTCGGGCTCCCATAACACGCCCACACACACGCATGGACACACCACATGAGTCACACAGAGTGCATTGTATTACTGTATTGTTTGGATTGCATGTGGGTTAAAATAAACTGACATGCTCATTTTCTTCTATTTATCATTCAGCAAATAAATAGAAAAGTGAGACCAGAGGCAATTGCCTCTTGCCCTTTGTTGCCAGGTTATTCCTTTCCTGGCCTACCAAGCAGATGAGCGTGGGTTTGGTAACTGTGTGTGGCAGTCAGGCCACTGGCCAGCCGTACCTTAAAGCCATACCATAAGAACGTAGCTTACTGTACATAAAGTTTTTGGAAAATAACCTAATTTACTTTCTTGCTGAGCATTAAATGAGAAGATGAACCTCTCTTATCTGGTCTGTAAGTAAGCACAATAATAGCAAAAGAGCAGGTTAGCTTAGCTTAGCATAAGCTAAACTGGGTAACGCAACTTTGCCCCTGTAGGATAGAAAAATGTAATTTTACAAATCAACTTTTTTCAAATCAATAAAAAAGTATAAAATATGTTGCTAAGCTTTTAGAGGTGCCTATAGTTTTAATTATTTTTGTATATAGACATTTCCCTCCTTTTCTCTTTATGCTAAGCTAACCAACTGATAAAAAGATGGGCAAAGCTTCGGGGTCTGAAATGTGATGCCCCCCCCCAAAAAAAAAGTCTTAAACTTGAATTATTTTCAATGGCCACCAGGCCGTGATACCCATCGTTGCAAAAAGACTTCCAGTCCTCTATAAATCTATGGGAAAACAGCCCTTGGAGTCAACCTGAGTAAACAGTTACCTGGTTACTCATTTTGAGTCATACTGAATAAAACAGTAAATCCATTTTGGTTATTCAGAAAGCAGGATTATTTGGGGTATGCAGTGGCTACTGACATACGATTGACAAGTCGTTAGCCAATGAGCGTACCCCGCTTTTCACATTTGGTTTCAAAACACCAAGAAAACGGGACTTCAGAGACCAGAAGGTGACATCATAGCAGCTAGAGCCATCTTTTATACTGTCTACAACTTGAGGTTGATAAAACTGTGAATTGTCAATTAAAAAAAAAACCCAACAAATTGTGTCACGTATTGTGTAGCCACTATGAGTCATCCATTGGTTTTGAAAATAACAGGGCTAATCCTTCTGTTTGAAACATGGTATGACCAAGATTTACAAAACAGACATAGTTTTTATTCAGTATGACCCAAAATGAGTGACTAAGACAAATTCAGCAGCAAAGTGTTTACAGAGGTCAAGAAAGAAAGCCTTTTTTCCCATAGATTTCTATAGGACCGGAAAGTTTTTTGCAACCCCAGCTATCGCCATCTGGTGAGAGATAGCTGCAGATAGAATGCAGGGTTTTAGGCATTTCTGCATTGGCTTCATTTTTGCAACCAGGAAGCTACGTCCATTTTTTTACTGTCTATGGTCCCGACCAATGTAGCAGATCTGAGTCTGCTAGGCCTCATCCACTACTTCAAATTATTAAGCTGGACATTTTGCTTTGTGTGTGCTGTTGGTATATTTTTTAGCCTTTTGTAATGACTAATATTATGGCTACAAACCAGTCCAGGAGTTAATGCTTCATTTTTGGTGAGGGAAATTCTAGTGTTTTATTAGTCTATTACATAGCAATAATTAGCCAATATGTGTGTCTGTGTGTTGCACCTGTACAGTTTATGAATACAGTTTGCTAGCCAAGCTAGCCAGGATTAACTGTTAAATTAGCACTTCACCCTTTCGTCCTTATAAGGTAACTGTTAAAAAAAAAAAACAGCAACATGGTGGCGGCCAAAACACTAATGCTGAAGTTTCAATAGAGTTCAAAACCAATGGGTATCTATGGTGGCTGCCTCTGTTTTTATACTGTCAGTGGGGTTGACTCACTTTTGGAGCCAACCTCAAGTAGACTCTAGCAAAAAGAACCTCATTAAAGTGCATTTCTCCTGGCGCCTTCAGTGGGAACAATTTTAGTGTCTTAGAATAGCGATGAGTGATGTGGTCATTTGTATCATTTTTCATGACGCATGCAGTAAGAACAGGCCTTAATATTCTTTTGTTTACTTCCTTTATAAAACTGTACAATTTGCTTTGAATATATTGTATCTCACTGGGCATTTGTACTGCAAAACCTAACTTATACTGTTTTGTAACAGTCATTAATCCATAGGTAGGTAAGTCCTGAAGAATGTAATGTGTACATAATTACATTACTGTGAGCATTTGCAAACAGAATTTCTAAAAGGTTTATTTTGAATGATGTGGTCTTGGTCACATGGTCACAAAGGTTTCTACCAGAGTAAGAATCATTGTAGTTATTTCACCAGCTGTAAGAGATGTCTGCATTATTAGTTTTTGTCCTTTTTTCACTGGTTTCATATTGGCAAGGATTTGTTGGAAAAAGGTGGTATTACTTTTTTTAATCAGTCTCTCACATCGTTGTGAAGGAATTTTGGTGTACTTTTCTTTACCGTGTTGCTTCAGTTCATTGAGGTTTGCAGGCATTCATTCAGCTCTCTTAAAATCAAGCCATGGCCTTTCAATCAGGTTGAGGTCTGGACTTTGACTGTGCCTTGATTCTTTTCTTTTTCAGCCATTCTGTTGTAGATTTGCTGCTGTGCTTGGGATCATTGTTCTGTTGCATGACCCAAGATTTAGCTGTTGGACAGTTGGCCTCACATTTGACTCTAGAATACTTTGGTACACAGAGAAGTTCATGGTTGACTCAATGACTGCAAGGTGCCCAGGTCCTGTGGCTACAAAGCAAGCCTAAATCATCACCCCTCCACCACCATGCTTGCCAATTAATATGAGGTGTTTGTGCTGATAAGCTGTGTTTGGCTTTTTCCAAATGTGTTGCTGTGCATTATAGCCAAACATCTCCACTTTGGTCTCCTCTATCCAAAGGACATTGGTCCAGAAGTCTTGTGGTTTGTTCTGATGCAACTTTGCAAACCTAAGTTGCGCTGCCATGTTCCTTTCACAGAGGAGAGGCTTTCTTCTGGCCACCCTTTCAAACAAGCCATGCTTGTTCAGTCTTTTTCTAATTGTACTGTCATGAACTTAAGCATTTAACTTGCTAACTGAGGCCTGTAGAGTCTGAGATGTAGCTGTTGAGTTTTTGCAGTTTCTTCGATCATTGCACGGCCTGATCTTGGGGTGAATTTGTTGGGACGTCGACTCCTGAGAAGATTGTGGCATTGTGTTAACCCTGAAAGCTCCAGACCAGCAAACTGCAGAAACGTCTGCTTTTATAGAGGTGCTCACACTTGCTGATGATCAGTTAATCAAGTGCATTTAATTAGCAGCACCTGGCTGCTACTTACCCTCATAATTCCTATGGAGGCAGTAAGGGTGTACTCAGTTTTCACAGGACTCCATAGAGTCCTGTGAAAACTTTCTTTTTCACGATTGTAGGTAAACACAGGTGTAAGTAATCACATTAATTAAGCTTCTGGTGTATTTAGGTACAGAACCTTAATTAATGCCATTAGTAACACCTGTGTTTACCTACTACTGAAAGTCAGAATGGCTGCAGTGAAGTAGTTCTGCCTGATGAAACCACACCCACACTGTCCTGTGAAGGCTGCTTAGTTTTTGAGTGTCAAACTCTTATAAGTAATATAGATTTTTACCTCCCTGAACTTATTTACTCACGAGAATATTGTTCGAAGAAACATTGTTTCATTGTTGTTGATTTTAAAGTGAGTTTCCAGGGGCTTTAGTGTCGTGTATTGAAATATTATCATTTGCCAGCTCTAAATGGTTGCAGGTTTGCTGGCATGAAATACAGGAATGGGCTGCTTGTCCAAAA
>VUQI01033558.1:0-12503 GCA_015106735.1 Paratilapia polleni | reverse complement strand
GGGTTGCTTCTCCAAAAAAAAAAAAAAAAAAGAAAAGGAACGAATACCACAAAGTTAAACAGCATAATGTGAATAACAACTTCCTGGATTTCACAGCAACCACAAACATCACAGTCAACTTCAGCTGATTTTAGTGATTAAAAAGAATCCGCTTGACATATTTCAACATGCTGTCAGTCAAAGTGAACTGTTACTGTTTTTATTTTCATTTTGGTCTGTGCAGCTGGTAGATTTTGCATGAAAAAACAGAAGACAGAAAAAGGTTTCATAACGATTTGCTTTTCCATGATACTTTTTGTTGTTAGGTTTGTTATTATCAGTTGTTAGGAGGCTATGTGGATTAACACGAAACACAAATATTCTTTGAATACTCATAGTTTTGGCATCATTTGCAGGTGAGGTGGATACCTGATCGTCTCGTTACAGTGCTATGGTCTGCTTTGGGTGTTTGTAGTCATGTGGATGTTACTTTCACACATACCGACCATCTTAATATATCCTTGCAAACCAAGCACTCCCCCATGCAAATAACACTCCTCAACAGCAGTGGCCTCCCCCAGCTGGACAATGCGCCCACAAGGCCACGACAAACAATAAGACAATCGGCTCTGACCTGGTCCATGAGAGCTGGTTAGGTGACACGATGGGGATCTCAATAATATCTGATTTTAATGTTGTGGCTGATCAGTGTCCTAGGTAAAAATGGTGACCGTTCTCACAAGCTAATGATCCATTTAAGATATTGAAGAAAGGTGGTTTGAACGTTGCTGCTTATCAATATACAACCAATAAATGTCTAGCAGTGCCATTGGGAGTGTAAACAAATGACTCTGATTATCACTCTGATTATGACACTGATTCCTTAAAACTGATCCAGTAGTTCCTTTTCCCATCACAGGTGTGTTGCTACTGGATCAGAAATCTTTTATTTTTAGGTGTCTGTGTGGCAGGAGGAAAACAAGCTAACTTTTGAATGCTGGGCTCCAAACTCAGCACTCGTTTGTGACAAAGGTCCAATATACTTTGAGTAACGGGATTGTCTCCTGTCCTATAGAGCAAAGGGTTAACTGTAAGAACAACATTGAAATAAGGACATAATAGGCTTAAGGATCAATATAGTAATTACCTCCTCTGGACATTTCTTAGTCCTAGAGACTCCAGGGGGAGTACTAATGAGGGTTCAATAACATGGATAGAGTGCAGTGCCATACACATCAGCGCACACACACACACACACACACACACACACACACAGACCATTGCACGCCACATGATAATCAGTGATTATCAGGTGTTAGATAGTTTAAGCAGGAATTCTTTTGCCATGCGTAAGGGGAGCTGAGGTCAGATTCTACAGGTGGAAAGGATTCAATATCTGTGTCGAACATGGTGTCATTTTTTCTAAGGTCAACAGATAAAATGACCAGAAGATCAATGACACTTATGAAATATTTGTAAAAGCATTAGTCAAGTTTTTTTTTTTGATAAAAACAGTCTGGTGATAGCTTTTTTTTTAATGATGGTGCAAGATGTCAGAATTGATCATGTTATTAAAAATCCTCCTGTGGCTTTTAATGTCTTCAATTTGCCTTTAATTTGACCTGTGGCCAGTGCTCAGTACAAGCTTGTGCAGTGTGTTAAATGGAAAAGGTTAGTCCTTGGAGTAGGTCAAATAGATTGTACTTATATTGTACACGTTTTGGCTGATGATGAGATTAATATTTCTCTTGTGGGGACTGGAAGCAGGTGACCTTTTGGGGATGCTGGGCCATTAGTTTTCCAGCAGCATCTTAAAGGACCAGAATCTTGTTCAAGGATAAATTCCGACCTGCTAACTGGGAGTCAAAAGGTCAAAATCATTATGTGTCATTTTTAAGGAACGATCACATTTTGTGACAGACATGCCAGGACTGCTTTTAACCAAAGAGACATCTATCAGAGAGATCGATACTTACCATTCATTTACAGATCTGTTGAAACTGTGGCTTTTCAACAGTGTGAACTTATAATACTAGCAGCTTACTGACCTTTTCTTCTGCTCTCTGTCATTTGTTTTGTCTCCTCATCATTGATCTCTATGGTGTGTTGATATTTATTGTTGTGTTATGTTGTCTGTCTTAATGTATGTATTGCTTGTGTGTGATATTTCTTTTTGTTCTATATTTAGTTTGGCATTTTAAAACTGCCTTGGGATAACAGATGACCATTAGCCCATGTGCTAAGTCTGGGACATTTACTCAAATAAATTAATTAATTAAACCAATAAAATTGAACCATTTAAATCAACAAACTGACATTACCATCCTTAGCATATTATTAGAGTGTGCTTTTATGTGCCTCATGCATCATATTTATGTCCTGCAGAACATTAGACGGTGTTAGCTAACCTGGACTAAACCAAAGTACTTCTAAAAATAAGATTTTTCCTCTTGGCAACCATCATGGCGACATCTCTGGGAAGTTATTTGGGCAGTGATTTTGAAGCTCCTATCTAAATGGATGGGGAGAGAACCTCAACATTAATTTAAACGTTTACCTGGGCATAAAATCTGCAAGTACAGAATCACCAGTCAAATCAAATTTTAAAAAATGCTAATGCCATGCTAATTCATGTTATGGATATAGTAAGCCAAAAGAAGTTTTAAAAAAAGTACACTTACCTATATCTTTAGTATAACAGCAAGTAGTGACAGATATGCCATTATGGAAATCATAGATTTGTATTCAGGATTCTTTGAAGAGAACGTTTCTCTCTTATAATATCCCTCACAAAACCCAAAGTTCATCAGGAACTTCAGTGTTTGTAATTAAAGATATTAGGGGGACCATGAATGTAGATCCAAATTCTTTCATGGCCATCAAAATGTTTTTTGAGACATTTCACTAAAAAACAAAAATTTCAACCTCATGGTGTTTCTAGAGATAAAACGTCAAAGTCAACAGGATGCATCTGCTGCAGGAGACCATGAAAAATGAGTTTACTGTGGCTTAGATTGTGCATTACTTATATGTTACTTTGGACAAAAGAACCTGCCAAATAAATAGAAATACAGTAATATGCAAAAGTCTTGAGCCACCCCTCATTTCTTTATATTTTGCTTCCAAGGAGCCAGACTTCCTTGTAATTTTTAAAGTGGTCTTGGGGAATAGTTCTCCAGGCTTTCTGAAGTTCTATCAGTTTTTCTTTGGACATTGGTTGCTTTTTCACTCATTTTCAGTCCAGTCCTTGAACCTAACCATTTCAGAGGAATGTTTTTTGTTTGTTGAGCCACTTAACACTGACCTGTGAAGCATTCAAGTATAAAAAGTCACCAAACTCAAGGGATGAACCAGTGTTGTGTCTACACACAACTGACAACTTAGCAAATTTAAATTGTATCTTCAGGCACTTTGTTACTAGCAGCCTGTCAGAAAACACATGATTTGTTCACATTTCATCAGTTGAATCTATGAAAAATGCCAAAGATAACACAACCTGACAGGCACAAAATAGTAATAAGGTGATTCCCAAAGAGTTATTAGCTGAAAACTTGGCATATCTCAGCATGGTGTGCAGTGTGTCAAACTGGACAAGTGGAGGACAAAAGAAGAAGTAGCAGGCCTAAAAATCTATCTACAGCAGATGAATAGTATCTGAAAGTCATGTCCTTAAGAAACAGGGGAAAAAATCCAGCAAAGACCTGACACAGGACCTGAGAGATGATTCTGGCCCTTCAGTTGTTCCATCTACTGTTCAGTAAGCCTCATCAGAAATGGTCTCAATGGAAGGGTGGCTGTCAAGAAGCCATTCTTAAAGAAGGGAAACAGGGAGAAAAGGCTGAAGTATGCCAAATTACACAAGAACTGGACTGAAAATCAGTGGAAACAGGTCTTATGGAGTGATGAATCCAAATGTGAAATTTTCATTCAAATATGTAGAGAGGAGGTCAGTAGAGAAGTACAACAGTGAGTGTCTACACCCATCTGTAAAACACGGTGAAGGCTCTGTCATGGTTTGGGCTGCATTTCAACCAGTGCTGTTGGGGATCTTGTCAAAATTGATGGAATTAATGAATGCATAAAAGTACCATCAGATTTTAATCTACCATGCATTACCAAGCATCTCACTGGCAGCAGCTTCATTTTCAGCATGACAATGATCCCAAACACACTGCCAATGCAGTAAAAGTATATCTGGATAGAAAAGCACACAATGGACCACTATCTGTCATGGATTGGCCTCCTCAGAGCCCAGACCTCTACATTACTGAAGCAGTGTGGGATCATCTTCACAGAGAAAGAAACAAAAGGCAGCCAACATCCAAGGAAGAGCTTTAAATGTCCTTCAAGAAGCCTGGAGAACTATTCCTGAAGACTACTTAAAGAAATGATAAAAAAAATTAAAAAGGAAAAAAAAAGCTGCCTAAGAGAGTTCAGGCTGTGTTGAAGAATAAAGGTGGTCATACCAAATATTGACTTTCAAGCTTGTTAGAATTGTACAAACACTGTCTTTGCCTTATATGTTGTATTTCCATTTATGTTTGCATGTTTCAATAAATCACTGCCCCTATTTCTCATTTTCCTAGCAAAATATAAAAAAAAATGAAGGAAGGTTCAAGACTTTGCACAGTGCTGTAAATGTAAAGATGAATGATCCAATTGCTACTTCAGGACATTGAGCCCTTATCAAAGTGGGGGATGGGCTGATTGACAAGACAACAGATTTATACTGATCCTTAAAGCCACTCCACCAGCATAGCTAATAAAAAGGTAATAGAATTGCATTATAGAACGACCTAGCCTGTTTTTATCACCTATAAGGTTTCCCCAATAAAGTGTAACCCTTATTTACACATTTTTCATTGTCAAATGATTTCTATGTCCCATCTTCCCTGCAGGCACAATCCATCTCTGGGTGGGAGCTTCCTCCTGACTAAAGAAAGTCAAGTCTCTGTTTTTTAATCCTCCAGTCTGCTAAAGGTGAGGAGTGAGTTGCGTGGCTGTTCAAACAGTGCTGCTGGTTAGGATTCCTGTGGAGGAGCCACGAGAGAAAGTTTTCTCCAGAGAACAGAGATCACTCACTCTGATAAATTGGGGTCGTAGCTCGAAGTGGCCGGCGCTAACAAACATCATTCATCAACTACTCATAAAAGCTCGCCTTGGGAAGTGTTCATGGGCACTCAGCACTGAATTGCCAGTGCTTTCTACCATTTTATGAATAATAAATGCATAACTGTATTGCTTATTATTAATGCATGTTGTGTTTAAACTTTTAGGTGTGCTTTACCTGGAACCTGGTCTTAATTGTGCTGCGCTTTTAAAAATATATGTTCAGACCAGTGCCTCATTACTGCCTAATAGGTACAAGCAGTGCTGGATCAATATCAGTGGGTACGCAATTAAGAAAATACACAATTAAGTTATCAGTCCAAACAAGGTTCGCTGACAGATGCTGTAAGTGGTCGCCCTCCCATCCATTCTCTCTCTGTCTTCTTCTCCTGTGTGCAAATGCAGGTGTTTTTTAGGTCATGTGTGCACATGTGATTCTCGGTCTTCATGCTTTCCCAATGAGCTATGTGTAAACAGCCCAGGGGATTAATATCTGCTGCTGCTGCGCACAAGAACTCGCTGCAGCTGATTCTATGAAGAAGAAATTGGTCCTCCTCATTGATTTGCGCCTTCTCTCAGATCGATGATTATACACTGTAATGAAAATAAAGTATGCTGGTGGAAGAAGTGAATAATGTTCGGAGATGCGTGTGTGTGTGTCCGTATGTGCAGGAAAATTTTAGTGTATCACACAAAAAACAAAAAAACAAAACAGATATGAAAGCAGAAACAGCTTTGTAATTCTGAGATATGAAGAATGAGTTTCCTGATGCTAATGTATCTCCTCACTTTCTTTACTTATGTCCCTTGCTCACATCTTAGCTCCTCCTCGTGAAGATGTGAGAGAAGGAAACAAGGAAGAGACGAGAGGACAGACGACACGAAGCTGCCAAATGAGAAGTCCCTAGTTCTGTAGTGTGAGTCTTTAGCAACTTCAGTTACTTATGATGCACTGCACAGCTGAATCACCTGTCAGACCAACTTACACTATATTGCCAAAAGTATTTGCTCGTCTGCCTTCACACGCATATGAACTTGAGTGACGTCCCATTCTTAAACATTAAGAGTTCCTTTCACTGGACCTAAGGGGCTGAGCCCGACTCCTGAAAAACAACCCTACACCATAATCTCCCCTCCACCAAACTTTACACTTGGCACAATGCAGCCAGACAAGTACCGTTCTCCTGGCAACCACCAAACCCAGACTCATCCATCGGATTACAAGAGTTTAGAGTCCAGTGGTGGCATGCTTTATACCACTGATGCTTTGCATTGCACTTGCTGATGTAAAGCTTGGATGCAGCTGCTCGGCCATGGAAACCCATTCCATGAAGCTCTCTACGCACTGTTCTTGAGCTAATCTGAAGGCCACATGAAGTTTGGAGGTCTTTAACTATTGACTCTGATGAAAGTTGGCGACCTCTGCGCACTATGCACCTCAGCATCCGCTGACCCCGCTCTGTGATTTTACGTGGCCTACCACTTCGTAGCTGAGTTGCTGTCATTCCCAATTGCTTCCACTTTGTTATAATACCACTAACAGTTGACTGGAATATTTAGTAGTGAGGAAATTTCACGACTGGACTTATTGCACAGGTGGCATCCTATCACGGTACCACGCTGGAATTCACTGAGCTCCTGAGAGCGACCCATTCTTTCACAAATGTTTATAGAAGCAGTCTGCATGTCTAGGTGCTTGACACACATGTGGCCATGGAAGTGATTGGAACACCTGAATTCAATGGTTTGGGTGGGTGAGTGAATACTTTTGGCAATATAGTGTATCTGGGCCTAATCTAGCCTGCTTTTGCCACTGGTGACTCTGTTATGCACTGGCAAATGTTGTGTGGGCCAAAAGTCATGAGGTGGGCCCACAGACAGTATAGAAGATGATGGAAGTCTCACTATGAAGCCTCAAGCTGATGAAGAGATAATCAGTGTTATTCGCTTAACCTGTCAGTGGTCATAATGTTATGCCTGATCGGTGTAAGTTAGCATGACAAAAACCACCACATGACAGTTAAGAGGAGATAGTTCAGGTGAATAGGTTCAAAATTCTAACAAAGAGACATCATCATGAAATTCCCCCTTTAATTACATTGTATTAAGAATTCTTTGTGTTGCAGGTTTTCTGAAATGTTCTGTCTAAATTTGAAAGCAAAGCATCATCTTTTTAACATGGCCCTAATGTGCATTGTGCAGTCATCCAGAACAGTAGTCTGGATGCTGAATAAACTCAGGCTTTTGTTTTACAGAAGGGATTTTTAGTCCATACATCAGGAAATACTTTAAACACACAGAAAAGTCCATTTTAGTCCTGTTTTTAGGAATTAAAAGATCAGTGATCGGGCTCTCCAAGGTATATGGAAAAAAAAAATCCTACAGAAACCATCAGAATGAAACTGGACAGTGTGAATGGTGGAAAGTGGCGATTTCTGCCTCAGAGTATGAGGAAAGAAAATCATTCATTTGATGATATGCATTGTCAAATTCCATGCATTTCTGCTGGAAAACACCATTTCCCAAAATAAACCTTAACTAAAAGATATCACAGTGAAACTTCTCCAGCTGCTTACTTACATTTAAACATTTATTTTAGCTTTGCAAGTTTTCTGAAATTTTAGTGGCTCACTTTAAAAACTACACTGTAAAACTCTCAGCTCTGCCTCAGGCTGCGTTACATTCTAAACCAGGAACCCAGAGTGTGTTTCCGTGTGTGTGTTTGTGTGAGTATGTGTGAGACAGACGGCCTGGGGAAACATCTTCCCCTAGTGGCCATCAGGATACACTGTAGCCGGGATCCCAACATAAATGAAGACATAATCTCATTAATAATCTCACTGATATTTAATTGTGCTTAATTTTCGTATAAGAAAAGCAGAATCTAGTTTTTTTGTGTGTGTCTTTTGTTGAAAATATACACTGACTGATAGCTCACATTGATAATTCTCTGCAAATGGCTGCTTCCAAACTGTTTGAGGGACCTCCTGTGGACCCTGAGTTGAGTCTAGGGTCCCAGTTCTGGGATAGTTTTAATTAGGCTGCATAATAGGTTTACTTAGGGGAGCTTTTCCACAATAAGAGAATTGTTATTGTTCAAAATTACAGATTTCATACAGTTATGCAACTCTTAACTAACACAAATAAATAAAAATGAAAAACAGAAGCTTTGAAAATGCGATTTCATTTAAGCAGAATCTTGAGGCGGGATCCAAGTGTTCTTACTCTCGGTCAGAGGCAACAAGTCTATTACATACATCGCCGTGTGTTCAGTCAGTTGGAGTCACATTGCACCATGTGGTAACTTTTCCCATTAAAATTCCCCATAATAAAGCTCTGCACCAATCACACAACAGATGCCATCACTCCCTTGCTTCTCATTGGTTCACAGTTGACATTAAGATTCCAGCTGTTTCGCCCCCCTCCTCTCCCCTGTGCAACTTAATCGACTTCCTGCTCAACCAGTGAGTAGGGATCTCCGAGTCAGGCCCCGCTGTGATTGGCGCAGAGCGCGCGCTCGTTGGGCGGGGAGTGAGAAGTTAGGATCCCCCATCCAGCTGTGTGAGCGTCGCTGATGGACGGAACCGAGCGAATACAGTGTGGAGGAGACAAGAGTCAGAGACGCCCGGTCTTTCATGTGCGCAACAATGGAGAGGGGAGGTGTTTGTGATATTTAGGAAATATCAAAGGCTTGACGCCTGTCTGTGCTCAGGATGCGCAGCAGCATCTCCATGGATCCGTAAAACTCTGGTGCGGGATATGCACTGAAAAAAAACAAAAACAAAAACAAACAAACAAAAAAAAACAAAACAACAAACGCCTGTGGATGCAAGTATTTGGATTATTAATTTAAATGAGGAAGAAAAAACCAGAGCGGAGGAAACGCGGGGAAACGAATCGAGCATCAGTTTGATTTCTCCCATTTTAGGGTTTGCCCATCAGCTCTGTGGAGGAGGAGGGGATCAGAAAGAAGTTTGTGCGCCGCGTCAATAATTTCACGAAAAAAAAAAGGCTGAGCGCTGTAAAGTAGGGAAAACTCTCACTGCTCCGATTTTAATTCTTACGAGGGGAGGATTATGAAGTATTGGTGAGGCCCCTTGAGAGGCTTCTTGGACACCGGAGACCGGGGCCTGGGCGCACCGAGTCTGCTGAGACGGACCCGAGCAGCAGCGCGCACCACCTGGAAACTATACGGTCCCCTGGACGCACCAAACCCACAAGACCCTCTCCTCTTTCTCCCCCTCTCCTCTTCTGTATCTCTCCCCTCCTCGTCTCTCCTGCGTTTTTTCTTTTCTTCAGGCTGGTGTGGACTTTATAGCCGCGACAAAAACTGATCATGCGATGACTGAGCGCGCTTTGGGCACATCTACCGAGTCCATTACAGGTAATAAAATCGAACGGAAAGATGCTCCTCTCACTCCTGTAGAAAAATAACCGCTCAATAGGACCTCAAACGAACGTATTGTTGGTAGATGAATGATGCTGCTGAAGTTTGGAAACGAATAATAACAAGCGCGGGCTATTGTTGCAAGATTTTGGCTTTGTTTTTGATGGAAAGGAATGTGAGCCCCTCTTCAATTTTTGGAGGCACATTAGGAGCTCCAATCTATTTTCCAGCTTTGGACTGCAAATGTACACTTAGCCGAATTTAGTTCATCGAAATAAAGCGGTTTCTGTAATCATATTTCATTAAAAACAATTCTATGCAATCATTTCGATAATATGTTCCCAAAATAACCTCCCCACCACCTAGCTGTTCCATACTGTTGCTTGCCTTTCATTATGTATTTAATTGTGAGCATATGAGCAGCAGGGTGTTTTTCACTGTAGGCAAAGTTGGTACTTTTTTTTTTTTCAAGAAATCATCAGATTTAAATCCATATTTTCCTGAATCCTAATGAGTTTGCGCTCATTGTGCGCTCTACTCTGACTACTGTATCTAATCATATGTGTATGATCGAACCCATTGCATGCAGGAGGTGAATGATGGCCGAGGATGGGGGAAATCTCTCCGGGGTCCCCGACGCCGGGGGCTCGGAGGGTCGCTCCTCTCTGCCGAGGACTTTCATCCGGCTCAACGACCTGTCCGGGCTCGGGACAGGAGGCGGGGAGCGCGGCGAGGTGGTGATGGAGCCGGCGTCCCCGGCTCCGGACGGGATCTCTGCAGCCGGGGAGGAAATGTCGGCGAGCGGTGGGGAGAGCCTGCCCTACCCCACCCTGGCTCCCGTAGTCTTCTTCTACCTGAAACAAACCACCCGGCCCCGGAGCTGGTGCCTCAAAATGGTCTGCAACCCATATCCTTTTTTTTTCTTTTAACTTACACGATTGGAGTCTGCACATGCGCGCTTTCACCTGTGGCAGGTAAGAAACACCTGCTCGGTTGCGCACCTTTTCCAGCTGATCTCCAGAGATCACAAGGCTAACTGAGTAAGGACATGGCCTGCTTAGACAGATCACATTTATCACGATGAGTGTGTGTGTGTGTGTGTCTTTATTTAGGTTATATGTCGAGTGAACAAGCTTCATGGCCTGATTTGCACAAAAACAAAGCATCACATTTATTTTTGTGACTCAGATGTGCGTGTTGGTCCCAGTGGAACTGCATCCACACACACATGACTGGACATGCGTGCGTGCATGTGTGTGTCCAGCTTTACTGTTCCCACATCAGGCTCTGATTCCTCTGAGCCGGTGTTTTCTTTGATCAGTTATTAAGAACCAGTGCCAGGGATGAAATATCCATTGACACCCCCCCCTCCCCACATGACTGGTTCTTGGGTGGGGGTGAGGGGCTGCGAGTTCTAATGAGCTTATTGATACACACCTGGAGTGGCTGTTTATCGAGCGGTGGCCCGTCCTTGGGGGTGAATAGCAGTGGAGGGGTGGAGTCTATACGAGTCACAGAGCCTTATTGAACCCTTCCTGCCACTGAAGTGTTTTATTGATTCATAAGTGGACAGACCTGCACTGATTCCGTTCTCCTGCTAGCAGAAAAGCAGGAGGGGGGATGGGGGGAAGAAAGGAGGCTCAAGAGATTCTTTTCTGTCTCCCACTGTCTCTCTCTCTCTCTTAGTGTTTAGGCAGTATGCATGTGTGTGTGTGAGGTTATGGTAGCTGGATGTGAGTGGGTTTTGGGAGTGAACGTTTCCTTGGCTGCTCTGCTCTGGAGGTTTCAGACAGCCTTTGTTTTTTTTTCTTGCAGGTGCTGCGTGTGTCGATTCAGATTACCTCTGTTCCTTCCTTTCCTGTCTGCCTCCCTCCTAGGCGCCCCTCCATCTTCCCTCCATCCATCCATCCATCTCTCTCTTCTGCCTTGTCTGTTGCTTTTCATCCCAACCCCCCCTTTCCTAATTTGTCACTGTTTTAATTGAGACGCAGAGGCAGCCTGTCCTCCTCCTCTCCCAGGAACGCTGTCCGCGATGCTGCTGCTGCTGCTCGCACTTGTTTGCACTCTTTTACCCCGACCTCTCTACATTTCCTTCTTTCGTCTTCCTTTCATCTTTATTTTCCGCATTTTTTTTCTTTTTTTTTTGTCTCCATCTCCCAGAGATCACAGCTGATTTCCATGTCTGTAAATGTCAAATCTTTAAAAGGGCTTACAAATAGACTTTTTTAGCAGCGGGGGCACAAGAGTCCTCAGTGAATCCACGGGGAGCACTGGAGATCCTTGATACTATTATCCAAGTCAGGGGTTCTCAAACATTTACTTTTCATGGACCTCCCACTGAGACCTCCACATTAAAGCAGCACATCCCCGTTTGATAAATGGATCCAACCTCAGTGTCTTTGGATTTTATCTGGGAGTGATGTTATTTAGTTGGGGAAAATTAAAGTTTAGCAACATTATTCTATACTCTGCTTGATGTTTTGTCAGTTCTGAAGTTTAAGAAATATATATAAACTTAGCACAAAAAGTAAGGAAATTTGTGTTTGGTCGATTATTTCTTTATTGTAACAATGTTTCTTGGCAATTAATCTCATACCGTTAGAAAGCCTGTTTATTTCCCTTTAAATGGTGCCACATTTGTAAGTAAAATGCATTTGTGGGTTGAGCAGCAGAGTTGAGTAAGTGGGTTGTGCCCATGAAGAACTTGCCAAATCTTCTCTGCCAATGGCAAACAGCTTATTCTGCTATTGACTCTTGTTCTGAGCTTCTGGTACCCCAGGTGCTGACAATCAGGTGCCTGATTAGCAGCACCTGTGAGCATGGACCCTACTACAGCGGTCAGTTGGTGTCTGCTCCAAGCATGCCATGTTTGACTGATCTGGATAGGGCCCGTGCCATAGGGCAACTTCAAGCTGGTGACCAGCATGAGGAGGAGGTGCCAGGCTGTTGTGGCTGTGTATGGTTCTTCCACATGCTACTGAGGCCCCTGTTTGTTAAATGAATAAATTGTTGAATTGCCAATATGTCT
>VUQI01033548.1:0-40441 GCA_015106735.1 Paratilapia polleni | reverse complement strand
GTTTCACAAAGAAAAAAAAAAAAAAAAGCAAGAGAAACAGAGGGAGACAGAGCTGTGGAGGGGAAGGAATGAAACAAAGAATGCAGTAATAACCACATTATCCACTTAAACATTGAGGCCAATTACAGAGATAAATGTGACTTTTTGTTTCGAGGAGGATCCTTGTGAAATCAGAAGACAGCTTCAGAGCATGCAGGAGTGACAGGAGAGATGCTAGACATGGAAATCTGATCCACTAAAAGAGCATGAGAGACAATAGCAGAGACAGTGTGAAGGTCAAGAGATAGAAATCAGGAAGAAAGATAAAATGTGAAGCATGATCTTCTTCTGTTTTTCATTCTATGATTTTGAAAAATGTAAGGTTGTTCTTCATTTCTCTCCAATTATGTAAATGCTGAATGACACCAAATACTGCAGCAGTATTGCTTCATCTTTTCTCCCCTCTGATTTTTGTGGGCTGAACCTCAATTAAGTGTGTCATAAGTATAAAATTCAAAGAAGCATTAGAGTCATTAGTGTTGATTGAGTTAATGACTCCAAGGGCGATGTCCTCTTCCTTTCACTGTAATGTAGTTAAGCATAAATTCACGTCAACTAACCTTATCAGGTGTAATTAACACAATTGTCAGTTTTGGGTCAAAGAATAGAAGACAAGGATCAGCATACTAAAATGGTCAAATATTTCATTTATTGAAGGTAATTAGTTATGTTATTATTATTAGTGCTGTCACTTTTCCCTTAATATGGCACCTACAGTATGAAATCTGAACCGGTGCCGCACACACACAGTGTAATGTGAGGAAGAGCTTGATTAAACATGCCTATTTACAATTCAAAATAAATAACAACCCATTAAAAGCAGAGGCATTACATGCTTTGTGGATAGTGTGCTCAATGCTTACATGACCATGAAAGCACAAATGATGTTTCATTTTTCACTTCTTCGTGGCTAAACAACATCACGTTACTGTTCTCCACAGAAGCAACATTAACACAAGAAATAAAGGGTTTTATCCTTAGCAGCCTAATGGGACAATATTCCTTAAAGACGCTCTGCGTACTTCCACTGTACTGCTTATGGTCTGATAACAGTGACAGTGGAGATAATGAGATAACGCTGCTGTGTATATCAGTGCAGCTTCTTATCCCTATATGAATGAGTTTCTGTGAGAGGAGAAATATAGGCATAAAAACAGCTGAATTTTCTATCTCGTGTGTATATCTGTTGGGTAACTACAGTAAAATATTTAAATTTAATATGTTTCTGGATGAGAAAGGTGCTGACACACAGGTGCATGGTGTCATTATGGTGTTCTGGTTGAAAGTGGCTCCTGACAGTGACCAAAAAAGCCTATTTTTTTAAAAATCAAATAAGTATACAATTTTGTAAACAAATTTACAATAACCATCCAAAAGATGCTTTAATGATCATTTAATTTTTACTCTAAAATATTAAATTAAATGCACTGCTGTATGCAGTTTGCAGTGCGCTCTTAGATAGGCTACAGTTAGTTAGTCCAATCATTTTGTCCCCTCTTGTGCTGTATAGAAACAGGGCAGCCTCATGTCTGAGCTGTCACAGCTCTGACTGGGCTCAGCCTTATTACAGTGATTGAGAGAGCAGCCCTTTGCAGCAGAAATACCATCCAAAGGGACTAGCAAGACCACATTCATACAAGCGAGTTCACATATTTGTCTTCGTTAATCCAATTCGGTTCTCTTTTGTCAGGTTTTCAGCTGAACAGTTACACAGTTATGCAGTTGGTGAAGACATAAAAGGACCAGATATTGCCAGAGGTTGCAGAATTGATACAGTAAACAGGAATGCTTCATGTTGTTAGCGATGAAGGTCCCTCGGGTGCTGGTGCTTTTGACCCTTTAAAGAATGTGACGATAGTGTCAGTTTATGTGATAAATCACTGACTGATTAATTACTGATGGATTTATCTCAGCACACATTTCATCCAAACACTTCTTGTACAATCTAATCTTCATGGGCAAAATCATCCTTCATTTGTCCTTTTGACCTTCCTAATAATACTTTTATATGAAAAGAGGATACTCAGGAATACACAGTTTTAGATGAATTTAACATATGTTGTCAGCAGGCTATTTTGCTGTTGAGATCTTTACCACTTTGGCCAAATAGTGACTAACACCCATACTCGACAAGCCCAGGAATACAGAACGTCATTACTGCCTTATCTTTAGAGATGGAGCGAGGTGTCAATGACACTTCTGCTGCATGCAGGCTGCAGCTGAGCTGTGAGATGTCCTGGCACACAACACAGACTTCTTGGCCAGAGCTTTGCAGCCCAACACCCAGAGTCTTTACCTTATAATTGCAGGAATAATCACGGCATATAAACATTGCATACTGTATGGTACTGATTTTCAACCCGTTTCAACTGCACATTATTTTTATATCTAAAATATTTTTCTTTATCTTGAGTTTAGGAGCTCTGTATATGACAATGTGACATTTGTTGCAGGAACAGGAAAACCAAATCTTTGTGGTACAAAAATAATATATTTAAAATGTTAATTGCTTTACTGCCAAATGTTAGATACCATAGAGCTGTCTGATAAATATGCTAAAGACAGGAAACAGAGGAAGCCCGTCTTACTCTGCAGACACCATCATATTCTGCAAAGAAAACTTAAAAACTGAAGAAACTAACCAGCACCACAAACCACAGCTTGTCATTTTCATAATTTTTATTTTTTTTAAATTTTTTTATGGATTAAGCAACCAAGATATTAAGCGTTAATTAAGGAGCGTTAGGTTGCTGGTTGGCAGGTTTTGCCACTTTTGACAGAGCCAAGCTAGCTGTTTCTCTTGTTCCCAGTCTTTATGCTAAATAAAGTTAGCCTACCTGGATCCTGGCTGAAGCTTTATATTTAACAGATAGATGTAAGAGTAGTATCAGCATCTCATCTAACTCTTCAGGTGTGCGAGACACGAAGTTAAATAATTTTTTGTCTAGTATCATTTGTGTGATTTCAGCTGCCTAACCATTAGTGTAATTTGTATTAAAGTAGATTTAATATTGCCCTGGGATACTGAAAATATTCGACTCACGTCAGTGGGTCTTTTTATCATTTCAAACCTCCCCAGCAAATTTGAGTCTATCCATTAACTTTGTATGCAGTTGCAGTGCCATTAAAATTTCCAATCACTCTGAGCATATGGTCAGAAAGGAAATAGCCTAGGTGTGATCTCCAAAAGTCAAACCTTTTCAGCAGGTTCTTTGTTTTAATTTCCTAACAATTTCAAATATATTCATTGAAGCTCAGCAAGAGTTTTACCAATTATTTAAATAACCCATTTTTAGTCAAAGTATGTTATGCTCTCTTGCCACCAAACTAATCAAATTCTGTTGAGGAAGAAGGTGACTAACTAATACTTGGAATTAGTTGACTACTTTTTAAGCTAACACTTGTAATGCACCATGTGAAAACCAGTCCAAAAATTTAATTTTTTACTTTTTATGTTTCCTAAAAATTTCAAAACCTCTAGATTAACATGCAAAAACAAACAAACAAACAAATAACAGATTTCATTTATCTATCTTTGTTCATTCTCTATGAATTTTTTAGCTCAAAAATAGCGCATTGTTTATTTGCAGTTTATTAATCAGAAACTGTTCAATAAACTGCATTTTTCAACGTAGTTTTGAGAGATATTGCAGACAGTGGAGTTAAGATAACAAACAATGGAAATATTGGAAAGTCCGATTGTTCTTGTTTGCATCTTTGCTCGGCTGTTTTTGTGCGCAGTCGAAATTCTCGGTCGCATCTTTGGCTGACTTTTCTTGTGCTGCGTCACATATAGCATTCATTTAAGCTCAGCAAGACTTTTACCAATTTTGTAAATCATCCATTTTTATCTTACGTATCACTTATGTCCCCTTGCCACCAAACTAATCAAATTCTATTGAGGAAGGAGGTGACTTTCTTTTAGCTAATGTTATCTACCAACTTATTTATAGCTACTTAAATTAGCAGCTACCTGGCTAACCTCAGTTTTTATGTGTTGCCCTTATGTGGATTTTTTATTAAAATATTTGTTGTGCTGGGAGTGGGGTTTTTTGTTAATGTTAGGGATTAGTTGACTACTTTCTAAGCTAATATTTGTTAGTGTTGCTTTCTGTAAGCACTACAGGGGAACAGGAGAGAGGCTTTGGCTGAGCTGTTTGATCACATCCTTTGCATTCTTTTGTGCAAAACTGACCTGAGTCAGAAGTCCACATGCTGTTAAAGGCAACCATTTTTTAAGTTATGTTATAATCTGTTCACACATTGCTAATGGCAAGAAGCATCAGGCAATGTTAAAGTATTTAGATCTTGTCTTTGTTTCTGATCTGTATCTGCTGTATGTGAATTATCCACTATCTGAGTGTCCCGGCTGGAGAGCAGAGAGACAGAGGGTTCATAGAAAACCTCTTCACCTGCTCCCTTCACCCCTCCTTCTCTCCTCCATGTGTACCTGCAGGACTGGGCTGCACTGCATCAAGGGTGCAGCTGAGGCCATGCCAAAACCCAATTTGGAACGTATCCAACACTTCATTGGAAAGTAATGGTTTTCACTGAACTGAGTTATGACCAGCTGTTTGCAGACAGTCTGTGACATACTGATGGAGCAGAACACCGTATGTTGCTTTCCAAATCAAATGATACAAGGAGTGTGACAGTGTGGAGAAACATCTGTCATTAGCAATTTTCAGCACGCTCCACTAATTCTGGACAAAATACGCCTAATGAAGTTACTGCAGGAAACTTCAAATATTGTCAGTGCAACAAGGCCATAAGAAGCCAGTGCTCACCAAGGCCTGTAATCTGATTCATTTGTTGTGAGAAAAATACAGAAGGAGGAGGGTAATTGTTTTTGATCATGACGTTTTTAAATGCAAATCACAAAGATTCTTCTTTAATCCCAGAACAAAAACCCAAGAAATCAAGGACGAGAGGATGGCTGGCTCGTCTTCACTGATGTCCTCTCCCTTGTAGTACGGCTTTATAGATGGAGTTTCCATATGGGAGAACACAAAAGCTTTGATGAGCCTAGTTATCAAGTTCAGTCACCATATATACAGTACATGAAACATATTAGATGTTAGTTTGCAGTCTGTCATCTGCAGAATAAAAGGCTCGGTTCATGGTAAAGAGGATTGTGTTTCTATCCAAGTTATCTCACAGGTTGTTTCTTCAGTGAATCTGAAATGTCCACAGAAGAAAATTAAGTCAGTAAGAAATAAACTTTTTGTGTTTACTTTAATTATATGTTAATGTGAATATGTTTGGGCACTGTGACAAAACAAAAAATAGGGTTTCCTCCTCAGTGAATAATGGTTTGATACTGAGTTGAAATGTATACTATAAGTCTAGCACTAACAATATTCATTTGGCTTCCCCCTGTTTGCCAGTTTCCAAGGACTGTTCTCAATTTATTCAGACTTTGCTGCTAGGATGAGAGGGTTTGTGACAGGCAGCTCTGCTGAAAGTGGTCCTCTCCTCCAGAACAGTTGTTGTAGTGAGAAGTGTTAGAGACGGGTGGGCGTCTGGACCCAAGTATGCTGCTCAAACACGAGGCCTGTGTCTATCTGGCAGCAATCTCCTGGCGGCAGAAGGGCTATAAACCCGCCTGTGTTAATTCTGCCGTAATTATCATGGGTGCCACATGTTATGCAGGATGTCCTACCACTGCAGAGCCACTCAAAAGTTTGCAGTGAAATCCTTCCACACTGCTGCTTAAAGCTGTGGCAGACGAGCGGATGCAGAAGGTGACAGTTGGCCATTGTGATTAGAAAAGGCTGCTCCTGGAGCCCTGCCCCATATCTCATTTCCTGTCGTGGCCCTTTGTAATGATGTGTTTTATGCGGTGCATGTTGGTGAATAACTGGCTGCATTGAGATGACAATAATCACCCATAATGCCCCTAGGGAGGGGGTGGCCTCTCTCAGGGACAACATTAGTCATAAATATGCAAAACGGGTGCTGTCCTTTACTGCACGATTTTTCACAAGCACACTTTGTTTCAGTTCAAGGTTGATCTAACTGTATTCTTATATTTGGAAAAAAATATTGCCATTAACAGAAGTTGATAAATTGAATAACAGATTAGACAGTTTTTGTACTACTGAGAATCAGAAGATGCACAAAACTAAACCGAGCTCAACCAGAATAAGAATTTTCACTTGGCTGAGCAGTTAAATATTCAACCCCTGATCAATTGCCACCATTACCATCACCCATCACTCTCAGGTTCAGTCGGAGCTAATGCACAGTGCTCTCCACTGCCTCATCTTGAGTCTCTGTATCCCCCAAGAGAGCTACAAACAGCCTCTCTCAGCCTGCCTTGCCCGTGCTTTGGCAGGACTACATGGTTTAGCACCCTGAGAAATCACACTCTCTCTTCCCCAGTCGCTGTAGAAGGCTTTGTGTCTCTCCTATCTTGACCTTCTCCCACTCCTGCACTCCCGACATCCATCTGTCAGAGAATGCTTTCTTCCTGTTGTTCTGTGATTCTGACAAGATCACCCACGTGCTCTCATCTTGTTATCTGTTTACAGGGAGACAAGCAGCTCATACAGCCATTGTTTCTTGCACTATGTAGTAAACTGAAGAGCAACACTATTTAAAATATTTGCATGAACAAGTGCATAATCAAACTGTATAGGGTCCTGTCTGGGCAGTAATAGCATCCACTCTGTAATATCTGTGATAGTAAAATGAAGCTCTCTGTTTTATCCTCTCAGCACTCATCAGGGTTAAGATACCCTCCTGTTTCAGGAGGAGTTAGAGCAGGACAGTGACATCTAGACATGTCAGTCAGGTTAGTGGATGTCTCCCCTCCCTAAATCTGCTGACGTTGATTTGTGACCATAATGCCTGATTATAGGATGGCTGACAGATAAATTTTATCAAAATTAAGGCACAATTAAACATTTCATCTCTGCTAATTGCTGGCTGTAGATTTGGCGAGATGACCATGTGCTGTAGGAAATCAGCAACCATAACACATTTTAATGGGGCACAGCTGTCTTACAGCTTGGTAATATTTGCACAGTGCACCAGAACTGTAATTTATGAGACAGAAAGAGGGGGAAAATCTGCATTGGATTGAGTGCCAGAATAGATTCTGAGTTTATATTCTTTAACGACATTTGGATTTGTTGCGATGGTTGTTCTGCATTCAAGATCTATGCGGATGCTTTGATGTCTTGGAAGAGACTCCTGTTGTTTGCATTTCTTAAAATAACATTAATGTTGTATTTTGCAACTTTGCACTTGCAGCATTTATATTTCTTCAAGAAGCTCACCGCAAGTGAGGAAGGTGGCTGGTTTTTGAGCATGCAGCCCGGGCAGACTTGATGGGTTCACGCTAAAGTAATCAGCCCCAGTATTCACTTCTGCCAACGAATAAGCCTGGGAAATTCACCAAAATGTGGGAACAGCTTGGGAACAGATTGATGCAGAAGGGTGAAAAAGGCTGAGACTGAGTGTGTGCTGAAATGGGTGTGTATGTGTGTATATGCTCTCAGAGCTAATTCCAACGCAAACAAGAGGAAGCTTCTTCTAAGTAACTCAGCTCTGGTGTGCTCCGATGGTATGTCTCCAGTGGGGTCTAGCAATGCCTCTTCAATTACATGGAAGTTTGGCCACCAAATCCCCTATAAAACATACTTGATGCATTGTGAGGAATATGAATTTTACTATTTCCACACTGAAAGGATTGGTGTTTATCTGAAAGTGGCTGTTTCATGTAAGAATTTTCACCTCAGCGGAGGCTGGAGGTTAGCAATGCTGCATCAGTATGTTTCTCTCATATAGAGGCATGGTGCTTCCTATGAAAATAACACCATAACCAAATCAGTCATATACAGTGTTCTTTAAACACATTACTGGATGGTGGCCTTCCAGAGCAAAAACGATTGATTGACTTTATAATACATTCATCTCACTCTACTCATTCTCTCACTACTATCATCCCAGCATTGTTCCACCTTCAGTTGACTGGGCAGAGACTGAATAGGGCTGGGCTGGACTGTGCTGGCATGCTGCGGGCTGTGTTTGGTTGAGGTTAATTTAACTGCTGTTTCCTGGGTGACACCTTCAGTCTGTGACAGGCCTGCAAGGGCTGGGTGCTTGTGGCACTTTTCATGATACCCCACTGATCTGCAGTTGGGTCCAGTTCAGGTGCATCTCAGTACAGTAAACTCCCTGAAGGCCCTGATGACCTTCTTTCATGAGTGATTATGTTCATATTTAGTGTAGTGATATTATATAGTGGCATGTGGTCATTTAGCTTGTCAGATGCTCTGTCTCTGTGATGGACTTGTGGCATGTAGTAGTCCATATTTTTCTACATGAAACGCCAATAGAAAACACTGAGATAGACTGAGATGTAATGCTTATGGTCCTATAAACATTTCAGGAATTATTTTTCTAAATTAATGGATATTAGGATGTATTTACAGTGGTTTTTAAGGTTGCCTTGCCTTGATATGATCAAAGTCATATTGCAGTCTGGCTGTGGAGTGTTTCTGCTTTGCTCTGAGCTGAAATATGACCACAGGCTGGCATACAGTATGTCAGTTTGTGCACCGTGCTGGAGACTGACGAGGGGGCTCACCCTCACAGATAGCCGGCTGTTGCCCTAAAAGTGCAGCACATTGCCGTATTGCTCCAGGACAGAAAATCAGGGACAGCAAAGGACAATGGAGTGCATTTTCTATTCTCTCTTTAAGCAAACAAGCCCTGCAATTTAGAGGACTTCACTCACACAAAGGAATTATGTAGATCTTTTTGTGGATATGCTACAGTGAAGGTTTTGAAGCATTATTTATGCAAGGGAGTGTTTCTACAGTCATTAGGTCAGCTATGCGCTTCAATAGTGCATCTTTGCTGAGGGAATCCAAACATTAGATTAGATGTAATTGAGAGAAATGAAGCCATGCTTCAAGCAGTTAAGCCTTTTGCATTAAAGCATACACTGAAATGCTCTTTGTTAATCTCTGATCAAGTGGGATATTACCTCTCATGAAGAGCTTAGTAATGCTCATTAAGGCATTACACAGTAAATGCCTGAATAATTATGAATTCCATTTTGCCCCCCTATATAATCACACAGTTTACCAAACAATGAATGGCATTAAAGTGAATGAACTTTTGGCTTCTAAAGGAGCATGACAAATGAGTGGTGACGTTACACATGTCAGTTTTTAATCCTGAACATACTCTTCACCCTCCTGGTCATGCAGTACATATGTCAGGGATAGGGACAACAGCCTCCTGCCAATGTCTCATACCAGGCTGAATCTGTTTGAATCAGACTCATGCATGAATGGCCATTTGTGCACAAAGACTCTATTGCGCAGCATAGTGCTCTGATTATTTTATTATGACAATTTCCAGGCGCACACACGGATGCCTCTTTATAGGTACTTATTAGTGTTGATCATTGGCCCATGTGGTCACACAGCTTTTGCCACTATCCTGCAGGATACTGTTGTTGTATTATACAAAGGTGTGACATTGACACCATATGTCAGTACTCCTAGAAGTCACACATCAACTGACAATGTCTATTACATGACAATGAATGTCACCAACCTACCCAGCATTTTGCCACATGCCATATTTTCCCATTATTCAGGATTAGGAACAGGTGTTTGTGTGTGCTATGTGTGTGTGTGCGTGTGTCGGTGTGCGGATGTATTAACACAGCCATCACATGCCCTGAGTAGATCTGTATTTGTTTTTTTGACAAGTGGTCCTGTGTGCTCTGTTTGTGCTTATGTGAGTATGTGTGCGTGACAGCTGAAGAAGAGGACTGTATTTGTGGAGGAACAGCATGGCTGCAGAGAGGAGTGGAGATCCTGAGGGAGGCCTAATGGTTCCACTCCTTCCTGCACAGAGATAAAGACTCATAATAAGCGTGTATGCTCACCATCTGGCCCTGTGCATGTGGCCCTTATGGAGGCGAAAGCAGCACAATCTGTAAACGATCAGGAGCCATGGCGCTCCCCCTAGAGAGGCCGCCATGCAATCAAGGTGACAGATGGCAGCACCACTGCTGTGGCCTCATGGAGGAGATCAAAATCACCTTCAATAAACTCTGACTGGAATGGGCACAAGCCCCTCAAAAAGTCAGTTTGTCAGTCAAACTGTGGCAGCTTGCTGAAACAGGGGGAACACACAGCGGTCCGTCCGTCCACCGCCTGATTTCCATATTTTCCATCTGACTGAGCCTGAACTGTGATCTTTCTCCAGTTGTCCTCTCGACTCGTGCCGGCGTGGGCAAACTGGCTGCCAGGACGAGCAATGCTACTGGGGGAAAATTGAGAACATGATGCTGCTAATGTGGGACAATATCAGCCGATGCTGGTAGAAAGACATTAAATAACTGACTGGTACTCTGTTTTTGATATGACAGGACCCCCATGATTTGCCTCTACATGTTTATTTAACTACAGATTTACAAACACACGTGCAACCACACATAGCCCAACACCACTGTAAAGCATATAATATAACTCATTATTGTAAAATTGCTTTGTAGTCAGTGAAGCATTTGTACTGAATTCCTTCCCTCTAATATTTTTTTGTTTAAGCATCTGATGAAGCAGCATGGTCCGGCCTCCGCACCTTGCCTGTATGTGAGTGTTTGTGTCCTGAGCATGGAGACAGAAAATGCTTGGGAATGCTATTTCACACATCCCCTTCATCTGATGCGCAGCTTCTGTCAGTGATGTGAGAAAAACAGCCTGACTCTCCAAGCTTTTTTTGCACCAGTGCAAAAGTTCAAAATTGAAAGCCATCTGTTCAAAAAAACTAATCTAGGCAGGGGGAGCTGCTACCAAGGCGGTCCTGATTGGATGCGTTTCTTGTCTTTGAACTCCCTGCCACAAGGTTTAGAATCATCTCAGGATACTGTCATTTGCAAAAGAAGGCGCATTTATGGTGATGTTGGGCAAAAACAAACCCAGTCAGTCTTTCCATTGGTGTCCACAAGTAAATTACTAGATGCCTTTTCCATGCTTTTTGGGTTGTGCTTTCGAACACTGCTCTCCCTTTATCGTATAAATTCAGCTGTGGGCACTTTTATTGTACATAGTATATCTGGATTCAGGGTCCTCACCAGCTTTACTCTTTAGTTCTAATAAAATGAGAGGCCTTAAGTACTTTTAGAGAAAATCAATTGTCCTCTCTTCCACTGCTGCCCTTAAGCACTCACTTAGTTAATTGCCACACTTATTTGATTAATTGGACATGTTCCATTGTAGTCTCTCTTTAACTCCTATGTTTTATAGAGGTGTTTCAGAGTACTCTTAATCATCCACTTTTAAACATTTTACAAATGTTAAATATGTGCACTTTAACTAATAATTAGATCAATTACACTAATTAGTTTCAGAAGTTGACTTGTAAAGCACTGAAGTGGCTTTTATGTCTCATATATAGAGTGCACTATCTTTGTGACTCCTGTTTTAAATCTGTGACCTGTGCCTCCCTGGATGTTCTACAAGGACATCAGGGCTCTGGTCATCACACTTCAGGTTAAAATAATAGTTCTTAAAATTGACCCGAATTGATTTGGCTTTATTTTACTGATAAATATGAGATGTGAGATTAGACTCCACAGAGCAGAATTATGGGCACTTTTTGTGTGTACAACTGCCCTAATTGATCAGAGTGTTATCAACTACTACTTTTTTTTTTAATGTCTGTTACTGCTGATGTGCTTCAAACGGACTCCTAGTTGTAATTAAGCCATAATTATTTATATTTTCAGCTAATTGTATTTAAAAAGCACATGGCCAAGTGCCTTATAATGGGGATCTTTTAGGAAAAGATCTATTGATTGTGTTCTTTGAAGTGCAACTCAGAAAAAAAATATCCCACTAACAGGTATTATTTTGTCTCAGCTATTTCTTTCACATGGAATAATGCAGCTGTCATTTCCTTTCTTTTTTACAGCTCAGTGCAGGCTATTAGCACAACCAGCAAAGAGTATTTGAAGAAATGCACTGATGTCATAGATGATAAACCCTTTGGATCATCAGAAGCAGGAGGTTGTGTTAATTTGACAAACTGACTGACAATTCTTGAAATGCCAAATACTAAAAACATGTGGCTGGGTTGTATTTCATCACCCAATCAGGAAACCTATCGTCTTTAAGACTACTTTGTAGAAAACTTTTTTTTTTTCACTTTTAGCCAAAGGACTGCTTCAACATAAACTCACGCTGCATAATGAAGGCCTGGTTAGTTACTTCTAGTTACAACAAATATCAAGTCCAGGTAAGACAGGTTTCCAACTATCTACTGCTCTGTTGTTTAACATAGATAAACACAACTCTTCTCTGTTCAACACAAATACACATTTAAAAATGTTTTTTTCTTCTCTTAAAGATATCCTAAATTCAGCCTTCAGTTCCCTCCTGTCTCATAATGTCTCTGTTGTAAGTCTCCACTGGCTTTGTCTCTTTACTGTGGAGCCCATAGACTAAATAAAAAGCCTTAACATCACTGTACTGCCCCTGAGCTACATACGTTTTGGGACAGTTCATGGGACACCATATGTTTATCATTGTAGTTAAAGGGCTGTTCTCTTGATTTTGTTACTGTAACCACGATTTAAAAAACACAAACTTTAAAGTAAACCCGAAGTTCTTACTTGGTAATTGTTTGTTAGAATGACTCTTTATTCTGTTCTACAGTGTTTCTAGTATAGTTTGCTTTCATGAAATAATAGATTTTGCACCATGAGTAAAGTTATGTGCATGGTTAATATGCTTACTGTAGATGGTGCAGAGCATTTTGTATGATGACAAGCCTGACTCTCCTAAGGAGCCTGGTTGATCAGAGGCCCATGGCTCACACCCTGTAAGCCTGTGAATTAAAATGCAAGTGCTTATTTAATATGGTGGGATCTAAAAATGTGTAACAGGCTCCACTTCATTTCTCTGCCACTTGCCCGGAGTCCACTCCCACAATGCCTTTGAATCCGCAAGCCCCACTCATTTACAAGTTCTCTTGCTACATGGAGGGAGCAGCACTGCTTGTTTCAGATTGTGTGTTTTGTAAACTGGAAAATTAAAACAAAGCAAAACAGTTATTTGTAAATTTGTAAATCAGGAGGGTCCGAGCTGGGACAGGGAGCAGTTCTGAAGAGGTCAAGAAAGAAAAGAAGTCAGAACACATCAAAAAATCCACAGTGCCTGGAGCACATTAAAACTAAACAAAACTGTCATCACAAACAAAGCATTTAGACAGATTAATACTTGTGGGGAAGCTTTTATTGTACTTACAATGACAGAGTGAGTAAAGTTAACATGCTTGTTATCTGTCTGCTGTACACTGCCTTCCCACTGTGTGTGTCACATAGTGAGTTCTGCAGATGGGCAGAGGATGAACAGGCACACACACATAGACACAGTGAAACAGAGTCAATGAGAGCAGCAAACCAGCAGCAAAGACTCTCACACTGAGCTGAAGTGAAAAGACAGGACAAAGACAGCATCTTTTGATTTGACTGTTGTTATCAGCAGCTAATAATCTGTTGCTCGTATTAGATGAACCTTGTTTCCTAATTGCCAGCTCTGACAAGTTGGCCCAACCCCTCATGTTGTCAGGATTTGATCCACTGGTTTGATACTATGAAAAGTTGTCATTGGTACATTGCAGTTCCAAGGAAAAAAATGGCTCGCTGTGGCATTGGCTGCCTGTTTCTCTGAGGATCTATCATAAAGCAAAAACAAAACAAAAAGAAAGCATGTGGACATGTTAAAATGTTCAAAGCTTGATTTTCATTGGAGGCGGTCTTTAAGAGAAATCATCAGTAACACTCAGCACTGTGCCAAAGAACTGGAGAACCAGCTGGCTTCTTTTCAGTAGGTGACCCACTTGACCTCAGAGTAGGAGCAGTGTTGGCGCTAGCAGATTAATAAAGCAAAGTGTCGTTAACTGCAGCGGTAGCTAATAGACCTTTTTCAAACCAGACTTTTTGTCTGCTTTTGGGGAAAGCAGGGGTGGAATTAATGATGGCTCGGTTGCATTAAGTGTCCCTGTCAGCCATGACAGTGAACCAGCATGCACAAAAGCATTACCTCCTCTAAGTGGAACGCAGCCCTCATTAATTCACCTGAGCTCTCCCTACTGTGACAAAATGTCTGGCAGGAAATAGATCTGTGCAACCCCCAGACTGTGCAGAAGGCTAAGGTACAACGCAGCCACTGTTAGATGTACTAACTATGATGTGAAGACTTGTTTTTTTTGTGATTGTATTTGAATCCTGACTGAATCTCAGAACCACAGATTCCCTTTAAGATTTAGTGACAAAATGTAAAGAAGGGGCAATTGGGTTCAACCTTAGTGGAAATTTTGGCTTTGGGGTCTTATGATTGGATTAAATCACACTGATTCATGAGTGAGCTCACACATTTCCCATTGCTTTGTCAGATGAGGATTTTAATTTGAGCCTCACCTGATGGATGCTAGTAATTTATGCTGATTAGAAATAAAGCATCATATTTTCCTTTATCTTCCCCCACCCATCTCAACAGAAGAACATTTTTTTTTCCAGAACGGTATAAGGAGAGCAGTTGATTAGTTGTAATGTGACCGCTGTACCCCACAGGCTGAAATTTATGTCCTCCATTTGAACTGTGGCTGCGTGTGCTGTATACATCAGGTTTGTTAATGAAATTTGTCGCCAGGAGGGAGTCGGTGGCGGCGGTCGTTCGGCGCTTTGACACATAATCGTATGAAATCTAACCTTTCAAACTTCAAGTCAGCACAACTTTAATTGTAGTATTAATATTATCCACATCAAAACATTACACAGTGTATTACTTTATGGATTATTGCTGTCAGACTGTTGCAGGAGAAATTAAATTACCAGTGTTTTATTTAATTCTCTCCTTGTTTGCTTTAAATGCTACACAACCATGTTAGGAAAAACACTTTGTTTTACATGGGCCGCATCAGTAGTGTCAGAGTGTAGCAGCACTACCTGTACATGCTGTGTGTGTGGATGAGTGGTAAAGCGAGGTCAGTGCTGTTCTGCTGTAACATGTGGACCTGTGTATGCTGCTGTCCTCTCCATCCTGTCTGTGAGTGTATGACTGACAGGTGTCAGGCTTGTCATAGCAATCCAGGCTGCTGTGGGTGAGATGTTTGGGGACAGTGAGAGATGGAGGCAGTGGAGGAGAAGGATGGCGAGAGAGTCTGTCATTTCATTCAGGCTTTTCTCTTTTATGACACGCATCCTCAACCCCGTATTGTCTATCAGTATCAGCAGATGACTGACAAAGGAACTGCTCAGCTACAGACAGATACACATTAGGACTGTGTTTATGCCTGTGTGTGTGTGTGTGTGTGTGTGTCTTTGAACTTTCATGGATGAATGCAAGAGTTGACGCATAAAACAATGCCATGCCCCCACTTTGCAAGATCAGCACATCCTCACAGTTATGATCAGACCTTGCAGTATGAGCACAAAACACCAAACAACTGAGCCTGCTGCCTTTCCACTGCCTTCTCCCCTTTACAGTCGCTTCACTCTGACCATCAAAATGCTGACTGCTTTCCAAAAACTTGATTTCACAAATGGAAAAACAGCATCTGCTTTCCTACAGCTTCACATATGGCAGCCATAGCTTGCTCATATGAACTGAAGCAGGTAAGCAGGGTAGGGGGTTGGCCCCTGGGGACCTTGAACAGAGGGCCTGGCCCTGGGGACTGTAGGGCCACTCTGCAGCAAGGACCACGCTGTCCAGAGCCAGATGAACCTGCATATGAAATGAGGCCACAGGGAGCTGGGGACCATGAACATGGAGGAAAGTGGAGGTTGTGCATCTGTTATGTTTATTTCAGTAAATTGTTGTAGAATAGAGGCTCACTCAGGACCATATTTGTTTACATTTGCAGACCTGTCTTTTCCACATGATGATTGTGTATGCACAGAAGTAAAGTGTGGTTAAAACCACTATTTATTCTTAAAACTCAGCAACTGTGACAGGATATCATAGATTGTAGTTCATTTTTACCACGGTCAGCAATGTTTTTGCTTATGTTTGTCTTTCAATATTTCAGTGAATTATTGAATTTTCTTGTAGAAATATGGTATTATGTTTGGTTGTGGAACCAGGAAAAAAAATACATGAATCCAGTGACTTGTTTAAAGTGTAGACTACATAGCCACTATGATATGCCCCATTAATTTGTGGACTCCCATTCTGAAGCCTTGACATGAGCATTTTTTAACTAACCCAGCTTGGTTTTTTGAAACTGGACAAATGAGAAGAAGTCACTCCTCAAAGCATACTGTGCTTTATTTATGGAGCCAAATTGAATAAGATTTGAAGTAGCCATGGAAACCTAATGTCATCTGTGACATGTTTACTGAGGTTATAAAACAAGTAAACAAGAATGCAGGCTTGAGGAAGTTCTGCATTGGCTCCACTTTTCAGAGGCAGTGTCCATCTTTATATACAGGCTGTAGTTTTAAGCCGTTGTTATCATTGTAAAAGAGGCCTTTTAAATATATTTAGCTTCTTGGTATAGTGTGTAATTGTCTGCATACAGATATCTCATAAAACAATACATTTAGAAAACATTGCTTTTGTGGGAATGTTTGTGCTCTGAATGGTTTGTAGATTATAATATGGTTGGCTCATTTAGATTAAATGCAGTCAGTTATAAAGTTTTTGTTAGGCACATTTTAAATGTTGTGCTTGCTTTTTCTTTTTATTTGGCACTTCCTCTAGTTTAACCAGTTGTGTTTTATGTGTAGTTATCTTTTTTCCTCCCCTTTTCTCTCCTCCTCTCGTCTCCCTTCTCTCTAGTCTGGTCTCCTGCTGGTGTTACTAGTGATCACAGTGTGACAGACTGTCCTTGGGGAGTAAGGAGCACCATTTACAACCCTTTTGGTGTCAGTTCCTCCTGTCTGCTCCAATTTCCACCTAACTGCTGCACCTCAAACATTTGGCCTGCGCTTGGCCAAACTATACAGAATGTGGACATCTATTATGCATATGCAGTCGATGAGGTGAGGCAGAAAAATACATTTGCAGCCCAGGATTTCAACTTTTATGCATGTCTTATTGTTTTTTACATGTGCTCACAGACACATGCACAAATTGTAGATTAAATATGTTGGTGAAGTCATTACCAGTATCTGCCTGTAGGCCACGCAGAGTAGAAATTTGTAATGATTGCTAATTGCCTTGTTAGTATGAAAACAAAGCAGCATTTTTTTTTCTCGTGCTGAAGGGCTAAATTACCAGGAAACAAACAAGTGGAGGGGAACATGTGAATAAGGATGTTTTTACATGAGCATCTGTGGATACAGCTGCTGCTTGCTCTGACCATCCTGCCTTCTCCTCACTGCTTCTCTCGGGCTCAAACAAACAAAGCCAAACAAGACAGCATCCTCATGTGCCTGTTTTGGGTAAGTGTTGTAATCTACAGGCCGAGTTGTTTATGACATCAGTTCATGTCTTTTTTCTGGTGAGCAGATAAAAGCTGTAGCCAGCTTTCGCTCATGGTGTTCCAGTGTAGCAAGTGTCCTCTGTTTTATGAGTTTGTTTTTATGTTTAGATCAAGTATAGTACAACGTTACCACTAGTGTATCCTCTCCTAATGATGGAGACAAATAGCAGCCTGGGCATTTGTTTCTTCTGCAATGAAACACTTCTGCTTTGTTGTAACACACTCACTTGCTTCCACGGTCTTTTACCCCAAGTTTTCCTCATGCCTCTCGTCATCCCCAAGAGAACTGTGTTTACCTCAGCAGTCACCTGCTACTGCGGGAGCTAGAATGAGATTCAGGGGGCTTTTGTCCCAATCAGCTTTTCCTATCAGGCTAAATGCTCCCCAGAGACCGGGCTTATTACCTGACACAATTCTCAGAGTAGATAAATGGCTGCCCATGTCATGAGCTGAACCCTGCTTGTGGGGGCTGGGGGTGTGAGTAGACAGACAGCTTGGGGCCCCAAGAGATGAAAGGAGCCCACAGTCTTATTGACATTTTAATCAAAAACAGTTAGCACTGAATCGGTCTGGTTGCAGGCAGCGATGCAGGGAGGCTTTTCATCTGGGCCTGTTGAAAATATGCAAGGATTGAAATGCAGACCTTGCTGACATACAATTTACCTGCTGTCAGTCTGTATGGGCCTGTTTTATCATGAGTGCTTGTTGTGATACCTCCCACCCCAACTCACCCCATCAACCCAGAAACACTCACCCCCCCTTTGCATCTTCTCCCACCTGTTTTAACCTCAGCTACGTAAAGCTGCATGCATGAGTATTAGATGTACTTGTAATTGTCTTTTAGGTTGATGAGTCTGTGGAGAAGTTATTCTGAGGTCACTGAGTTGTCGCGCTGTAGACAAATCCTGTCATCACAGTGTCTGAGGACAGCATCCTTTAAAGTTTCTGCTTTGCAGAGAGTTTGCAGAGGTTCTTTCAGTTATTTGGCTGATTAGACCTGAGTGGTTGGACGTACAGTGGGTTCAGAAGTATTCAGACCCCCTTCACTTTTTTCAGTTTTGTTATGTTGCAGCCTGATGCTAAAATCATAAAAAAATTTTCTCATTTATCTACACTGAAAAATGAAATATCACATTTACATACGTATTCAGACCTTTTCCAAAAAACTTGAAATTTAGCTCAGGTGCCTCCCGTTTTTCTTGATCGTTGCTGAGATGTTTCTACACCTTGATTGGAGTCCACCTGTGGCAAACTAAATTGATTGGACATGATTTGGAAAGACACACACCTATCACCTATCACAGCTGATAATGCATATCAGAGCAAAAACCAAGCCATGAGGTCAAAGGAACTGGTCACCCGGCCAAACTGAGCAAGCGAGGGAGAAGGGCCTTAGGGAGAGAGGTGACCAAGAACCTGATGGTCACTCTGACTGAGCTCCAGAGATCCTGTGTGAAGATGGGACTAAGTTCCAGAATGACAACCATCATTGCGGCCCTCCACAGATCTGGGCTTTATGGCAGAGTGACTAGATGGAAGCCTCTCCTCAGTGCAAAATACATAAAGGTCCACTTGAAGTTTGCAAAAAAACACCTGAAGGACTCTCAGACTGTGAGGAACAAGATTCTCTGGTCTGATGAAACCAAGATTGAACTGTTTGGCCTCAATTCTAAACATTAAGTCTGGAGGAAACCAGGTGCCGCTCATCACCTACCCAATACCATCCCAACAGTGAAGCATGGTGGTGGCAGCATCATGCTGTGGGGGTGTTTCAGCAGCAGGGACTGAGAGACTGGTCAGGGCTGAGGGGAAAGTTGAATGGAGCAAAGTACAGATATCCTCAATGAAAACCTGTGCCACAGTGTTCAGGACCTCAGACTACACAAACCCAATAACCACGGCAGCACAGTGGCTCAGTGGTTAGCAGTGTTACCTCACAGCAAGAGGGCCCTGTGTTTAAAACCCAGGTAGGGCCCTTCTGTGCAAAGTTTGCATGTTCTCCCCATGCTTGTGCAGGTTTTTTCCAGGAGCTCCAGTTTCTCCTGCCTCTGAAAAACATGCTAGGTCGCTGCCTATGTCAGCCCGGGACGCTCTCGCAAAATAATTAATCTCAAGAATTTCACTTCCTGGTTAAATAAAGATTAAATAAAATAAAAAACAAATAACCAGCTGATCCGAGAGAAGCCGTAAACGAGTTTTCCACGACTTGTTGTGACAATAAAATAAGATTATTTTTAAACTGCACTGTCATATTATCTTACTAAAAAATGTTAGGGAAATCAGTTTCATGTGTCTGACTGTGTCTGTCGCTTTTTACAACACCAAATATCGGTTTTGGTCTTAAAAATCTTATATCGGTCGGGCTATACATGGACATGTCTTTAAGTAGCTATTAACTGCTTCCCTGCTCTGTCTCTCTTGACTCCTCATATACCAGATTCTTTGCATACCCACATACATACAAACCCATTAGTACTCAGTAGCAGTAGTAAATCCAAGTATCCCACAGTTCTTGTTAATACTTGCTAATTCCAAAAGGAACTCTCTTGGGAATTCTCACTTCTCACTTACTCTCACTCACTTTATTTACATATCATGTGTAGGTTTGCTGGAGTGCATCTATTTGAATGGGTGCATGTATGAGTGTCATACTGTGTCACTAGCTTGTGATTTTGTTTATTTCAGGCTGCAGGAGACAGTGGAAGAGCCCAATCAGTCTATAGAACTATAATTATCATGTCAGTGCCTCTCTGCTACCACAGCTCTGTGTAGGAGGGGTATCACAGCTACAAAGACTATCTCAGCTGGAGGGTGTTCATGCATGTGCGCTATGTCAAACCTCGGTACGTCTCAACACTGGATGTGCAAGAACCACTGGGCACCAGCTTCACAATTAGATGTAAAAGTAGATGTGATCATGTCTGCTTGTTTTTTTTTTTCTGAGAAGTCCAATGTTTCAGTGTTGTAGCATGTGGTTTTCCAGATATGAGGAAATGTTTCAATGCTATAGTTTGGAGCCAAAGAAAATCCTGCTCTACTTTGATGTAACAGCTTAATTTGACTTAGCTGTGAGTCAACATTGTGAAATTAATAATAAGGTTTATGACAAGAAATATCAAAGGGAATGTTTCAATTCCTTTATAGCAACGGTTGGTTAAGAGGTAAGGGGGCTGTGGTATGCTGATGATGTTCCAAATACAGTGATGAATGCCAATCAAGACAACAGGAAGTTTTCTTTCTGGATAAGCTGTAACTGAACTTTAACAATAACTAGACTATGCCATTTCTGGAGAAATTGACTAAAAACACTGAATGTGTTTAAGTCCATTCCAAGCAGGGCCCTATAATCAAATTCAACCATTAGTCTGAGAGAGAGAGAGAGAGAGACAGGAGATTTAAATTCAACCAATCAGATGATGAAATTCAAATGCATCATAGCTCATCAGTCCACCTGTGTCAGGTCAGCAGCAGCTAGTTACCATGGTGATGGCATTCTGCGTGACTGTCAAAATTTCACTGAATTGGATTTGGCCCTCCTCGTGCAAAACTGCTTATAAAATCCAAGCTGTAACTCATATCTACCTGGTTTTAAAAACCCTGAGTGCCCCAATAAGTTGCTCTACAGATCTGTGTTTGTGTTTGTAGTGTTAGCAAGATAGACAAAGAGGTAACTTTTCTCCAAAAACATTCTTGATCAAATTATAATTGATCTCTATGAGGGAGTTATGGCAGTCCTCTCACTCAAATGTCTACAGACAGAAAAGTGTAAGGTTGTCGGCTTTGAAAAAAAAAATTTTCATTCAGTTTGGTTAAAAAAATAAATAAATAAAAAATAAAAAATAAAAGATGCCTGTAGATTGAAAATTGTGGGCTCAGCAGCAGGTTAGAGAGAAAAAAATTTCAGAAGAATTTTTCTGCTTTTCCCACTGTTAGTTAATTTGTCCAATTTGTGCAACCGTGAAAATCAGTGACATAACCACGGCAACTATGGTTGGGTGATTCATCTGATAATTAAAATCTGATGGTTCAAGCTTCTCAACTGCGATAATTGTGAGTTTGTAATACATACAATATTTTTGTGTTTTAAACTGAAAATAAGACAACGCTTTGGGCAGTGACGTGTTCATGTTATTTTTAAAACGGGTGGCTAGTGAACTATGATGACTGCTATTGCACTAATACTGGTGCTAATATTAGCCTTTTGACATCTAAACAGAAGGCAACATCAAGTCCTATGTCTTCAGTGTACTCTGTTATATGTGCCTGTGATGCTGCTTTTTCTGTAATATACTCACCATACCCTGGGCAGCAATGAGTGCAGCCAAGGTGCTTCTCCCTGAGGTGCCGGGGGTACAGAGCGACAGACGGGCCTCCTGTCCTCCCACCAGGGTTCGGTCCATCTCTATCAGCACAGCCTCTGCCTGCTCCGCGCTCTCATATTCCACCACACCAAACCCTCGCACTGGACTGCCCTCATCCTGAGCAAGCTGGAAGACACAAAAAACATTCTTTAATAAGTCATTCTTTTTTCTATCAGAGTGCCATTTGTTTTGTTTTGTTCATTTTTTTGGTTGGTTGTTTTTTTTTGGCTGGGAAGAAAATCTTCAAATGTGATGATAAAACAACTCCGGTGAATCTTATTTGTTCCTCCTCTTTAGTTCTTTGCTACCCAAGTACCTAGTTGGCTGGAGAAGTGACAAAATCAAGACATTGATATTGATCGTGTATTTTCTCAACCTCTCACGAATGTATTAACATGATATATTGAGCCCATTTGTGCTTCAGGAGATCAGAAAAATCACTACTGCCACTTGTAAATGTGAAGCTCTGCCTCTAAGAAACATTTAAAATAAGCCACTATTTCACCTTCATTTTATTCTACGTCTTTTACCTCGTGTCTTACTAGGGGCAGAGTAACCTTCTTGTGCTTTGAGCTAATCCATTTCAGCTGCATTCTTGTCATTATCAGGTTTATGCTTGATAATGACATGCCTTTTGCAGCTGCTCACCTGCTGAAGTGTCTGATTAAAAGTAAGAACACTCCTGCCATTTGTTTGTTGTTCCTGTTAGTTCACAGGAACGCTACAAAAACTACTTGACAGACTTTCACTAATATACAATATAGCTTTCCATTCCAGGCATCCTGCATTAGCTGTACCAACATGTTACCTCCTCTTTGGATTCTGCACGTTAGTGTCCTTCAGATGTTAGTACAGCTAGGTTCATGAAACACACTGAATAACCTGTCCTGGTTAAATGCACCCAGTGGGCTGCAAAGAGCTCATTCAGGAGAAAGTGGGCCAAGCTAAACAGGTAAAACACTGAGGGTATAAAAGAAAAATGCCACTAGTGGTATCTCAGCAGTGAAGTAACAAGAACAATAGCCCAGCATAAACCACAACCTCAACTTTTGAAAAAGATCTAAGCTCTGATTAAATGGCGCTAAAAACTAATGTCAACAACTCTTTCAGACTTGAGCGGTTATCTGCAGGGATAAAAAATTAATACGCCACCACTGGAGGCATTATCACCAAGAGCTGTTTAATGAAGTAAATGCGTTTTAAAGTGGCTTTCTCCTTTGGTATGCAAAAGGAAATTTACTCACTTGTTATCAGCAAATATCAGCTGCTTGCTGCTTTATAGAAGCTTTTTTTTTCCTCACCGGAGGCCTAAAAATACTTGCATTTACTCTATCTTTTAATAAATCATCAGGGCAAACAAAGGAGGTCGGACACGTTTTTATATCTGCATGTTCTTGGCACCATCTAGGAATAGCAATATCATTCATCGAGAAAGCTGATTGGCAAAGCACAATCTTCTCCAGTGCCAGTTATCTGTGCAGCCCAAGTTACCATCGTGAAGCATTTTAACTTAAAAATGAGTCACCAGAATGAGACTGCAAAGCCAGCAACAAGTTATCCAAATCATAAGCCACTTAATGTTTCAGGCTAACAAATGCACAAAACAAATATAACTTTGAACAAGAACTCATACATTTCAGCTTTGAGTGTGTGTGTGTTTGTGTTTTTTTTATGTACATGCTTGGCAGACAGTGACAGATAACAGTGTGCTGCAGTGGAGGTAAAAGTGCTTGTCTCAGCTTCTTTTGTCAAAAAGGATAGATAAAGAAATGACATGATGTAAAAGATACATCCTTTTGCTCTTCCTACACTGCTCCAGGGATGTGCACACAGACAGAGATACACACACACACAACCAACACAAGCGTCTGTGTAAAAGCAACCAAAATAGTGACTCCTCCAAACTACAATAATCCCTTAAGTAAAAGCCACATCCAGTGCAATACCTGGCCTTTTTCAATATATAAACTTAATAGAACAATGTTATCATGTACTTATGGTCTGTGGTCAATAAACACATGTCTCAGGGCTAGAGTGTAGGGCTGACAAAGATTGACTTCTCTGTCAAGAAGGCTGAGTCATTTCCAGTTTCCGAGGTTAAGCTAAATAATGCAGGCAGGCTAATAGCTTAAAGCTAATGGACTATATTGGATAATGACTAAGTCTACAAAGTAATGCCTTATGGTTAAAACACATCACTTAACCTATAGTTAGTACTGGCTAGAATAATATAAAACACTGAAAAAAAGTACATAAACTCAACTTAACTTCTCTCACTTTTCAAAAGATGTGTCAGCTGTTAAGAGACCATTTGAACTTTGGTTCGTTCATTCTTACTTCACTTGGCTGTTGGACCATCACTGCTAAGCGTGCACAATTTGACACTACAAGGCTGTTTTAAAGCTCATTCATCTTCATTCAAAGCACACACACACAAACAGGATTTTGGGACATTGTTGGAAGTCAAATGCAGTGAAACTTTAAAACATGGACAGTTATAATTAAAAAAAAAAAAAAAAATCTGCATATTCATAGACTCTGGACCTTTCACCCAAAAGTAGAAAGTATATGTAATTTCAGGAAATTGCAACTATGTAAATTAACAAGTTTATGAAAAACCCTTATCAGAGGTGCATAAATCAGTGCCAAATCTGCTTTCTTAAATTATTTTCATATGTTTAAAGCATGGTGCACATTTGCATCCATTTTATACTTCTTGTGTGGTTTGCTACCTCCGAAATACAGCGGCTGTGACTGAAGTGACCAATATCAGATATGGCTCCAGCAGTGGCCATATTTAAAGCTACTTTCACCCACAACAAAGTGATCGACTAAAACATTACTAGCCTTTTATTGTGGAGTAAAGAAGGGAAAAGTATGCAAGACAAAGCTGATGAAGCTATATTTGGGTTTCATTTTGCACACAAGGTCTGATAAGTGATTGTGAGTCATGGCATATCTTCAATCAAAAAGGCCTATATTGCAGAGCAAATATACCTTGAAAGGTCCAGATGCTGTGAAGGAGCAATCATACAGCAAGCAATACTTAGCCATAATGTGAGCTTTGTGGCGTGAACAGTGAATTAACATAATTTCAGCTAAGTCCTTTTATAGTACATCAACATAGTGCTGGTGCTGATGTTGGTGTGGAGTCATATCAGCCTCAGTGTCTCTTGAGAACATAGCATTACTGAGAAGTTGGAGTAATTTCCATGGGAAGAAAAATCTAGGAGGGCAGAATCTGTGGGAATCATCTGTCAATCCCATAGCAAACAAAATCAATAGTTCCCACTTTGGGGACAGCAGTAGCAATTTTGTGGTTCAGTCCTGGTGCCAGCTTTCTGGCATCAGCACCAGCCTTTTTTTTTTTTTTTTTGACTGGAACCAGTTCTAGATGTGGTACCAGCACCACACTGGTGGAAAAGGGGTGGCTACTCTCTTGTAACGTTGCAATAAACTCTGATCTTGAGGGCATGTAAGTCAATAAATCCAAGTCCAAGTGACAGATTTCTAATGTGAGAGCAATAAACGAGCCTTACAGGGTTAAACAAAGCAGATACCAGGACGAAACAGCATCACAGAGAAGTTAATACAAATAATGCACCAATCAGAACAGGGGTGCTAGAGGGAGAAATCAACCAGCAAAAGCAGCATGGAGCAGGTGGTTTTAATGATACATGTTAGAAGGTAATTCTGTCCATGAATTTGCTGCCTGAAATAATGTGATGTTAAATACAGTGAGGGCTGGGAAACAATTAGTAAGCAATCAGACAATCAACAGAAAATTATGACCAATAATTTGAATACTTGTGTATTTGTTTTTTTTAAGCAAATTTACCGTTTTTTTCCTTTTAAATTGGTTTTGCAGGTTTTCTCTTTTAAATTCTTGCAAATTTGAATGTCTTTCATTTTCTGACCTTTTATTGACTAAACCATTAGTTGACTAAATGAAGAAAAACATGATTAAATTTAATTGAACTTAATTGCTACTTCCAGCTCTAACAAAAGCTCTTGAGAAAGTTCAGATGTACATTAAGAAAACATCTTCATCAATTTGTCAACACAGTACTTCAGTGCCCTGAGTAGTTTTTGGTTCTGCTTGATTGGTTTTAGTCAATGGCAGGATTGGTCATTTGTGTACTGAACATAAATAAACTCACTTGTTCTCTTCAGAACTGTTTCAATTTACTTCAATCTCAAGCCATTGGTCTCAGAACACAAAAACACAGTGTACACACACACAACATTGTCCACAGTGCCACCATGACTGACTGAAGGTGACAGAGGCCAGGCTATTGGCACATTGGATGCTAGCATGGGTGTCCGAGCTGTTGCTGTAGCCTTGCATGTCCATGAAAGCACCAAATCTGATCTGATTGTTCTTGGTGCAAATCTAACTGGACAAAGATGAGGTGGTCCAACCTGTACTTGTGCCATTCTTGCGGCAGCACGCCATCCTATGGTTGTTTCAGCAGGATAATGCCTGCCCCCACGCTGCCAGAGTAGCACAGGCCTTTCTGGATCAGGAGCATATCCAGACACTTGCATTTTTTTTTGGACTGCTATATTTTGTGAAGCTTGACTTTTCTCAAGTTGCAGTGTGTTGAGCTCTCAGGACCACCATACCAATCCATAACTACATAACTAAGCTCCACACAGAAAAAAATATGAATAAATCTTCTGATGTCCCCACATAGAACAATTCATACACAAAGAATTTAGGGAAATCAGAAGATTTATTAATATTTTCATTTGTTGCAGATGAAAGCATCTAATGAACATCTAAAGTGAAAAGAGATTCAGTTTATTATCATTCAAAAAAAATTCTGGCTACTGGTATCAGCATTAAAACATGTGAACCTAACAACATTTACAAAAAAAGGTCTATTAAGGCACTGGGTTTCATAAGGCATTGATTTTAAACTTTAATAATTACCATAAGATCATACGTGAAGTATATGCAATCAGTCAAATATCTGATTCCCTTTTTGTGGTAAAAATAAACAGATTATGAATCAGTGGAAAGCAAATGCATTTGTACTTCTTTTAGTCTGAACACTGACGCCTGTTAGCTTCAGTGCTCAATCAAGTGGCCCTCCACTTCCTCCCACCTCTCATTCATCTGCTGTTCCCTCCGGCCTGAACACGGGATGGATGGATGGGTGCGGGGAACAGGAGAGGAAAATGCATGTATGTGTGGAGGAGTAGGTCGATAGGCTATTATCATCAGCATATATTAAGCAAACTGTATGGAAATGACCTGAACTACTTTACCACTTGAGATATGGATGGATAGATGGATGGAAGAGGGGGAGAGACTGGGAGGGACGGGGGAAGGGAGAGAAAATGAATGGAGGAGGAAGAGGAGGACACAGGAGCGAGGGAGGAAAACATCAGTGATTGATTAAGTGACTGACGGCTGGAGAGAATGAGGGAGGGAGGCTGACAGAGGATATGAGCCAGAAAAGACAGGAAGGAAAACAAATAAAAACTTGCTAACCATCATTTTTGTGTGGACACATACACACGCACACACACACAAATGCAAAAAAGACCGGAGTGGAAGTGGGTAAATTATGAAACAAACATTATATATCAAATTGGATTCTGTGAAAATGGCATTCAGACTAGCATCAACTTGTGTGTGTGTGTGTGCGCGCATTCGTGAGCAAGGATTGCAAAGACTGAGTGAGCTTCTCCCTGAATTTTTTTTCTCCAACTGCACTCATGCTATATAAAATATTCAATCACTATTCAGATCTGCACAATTATGTAAATTTAAAATGGGCTTGTGTGTATCTGAGCCTTGTGAATGCCAGTTGTCATTTAGCTCTCTCTCTCTGTGTATTTCTGTGTATTCTATTAAAAAAAAAAAACTAATAAATGTTAATCCCCTGCATAGTCTAAATTTTTTGGATCATGGTTTGAAGACTGCAATGTCCTGTTTTGTAGCTTAAAAAAAAAACAAGGGTGTTCACACCAAGACTGCTGGAGAGAGAAAGACAAAAAATAAATAATCAGAAAATATAGAAAAAGGGAAGGTCTCCCAGATTTCCATTCAACATTATGCTTTAAATGCCATTGGATGGGTGAAAACATTTGAGATTGAAATGGGTGTCCTTTAGTGCTGTAATGATCTTTTATTTTCTTTTTTAAACTGTCACATGTGGCTCTACCTTGTCCTCAAGGCGGGCTTCAGGAATATTAAAGAGTAATTAACTGAGCAAGTTTTGCACTTCATCCTTCATCCTCTAAATTATTCTTGATGTAAATCAAAAACAGACTGGCCCAGAAGAAATTCCTTCCCCTGCAATATGCAATTACCCTGTGCCAGTCTAATCAACACATTTTTTTTTTCACACTTTGGCCAATAGGTAGTTATGTTGGAATAACAGATTAAATTAACCCACTGAACAAACTCAAGTCCATGGAAGATATGGATGTGTGAACCTAAGCAGTATTTTCTATGAGCAGTGTGTATAAGTATGCCAAACTGTGACATTTAAGCCTTCAAATTCCACTTGAGCATATGATCGCTTAGTGTTTCACTCCTTATGTGTCATAAATCATTATCACTGCATGCATTGACATGTCTGTGCTGAAGCTGATTAATAAGGAAATGAGGCATATACTTGCCAGTCACTTTATTAGATACACCTGTTCAACTGCTCGTTAACACAAATATCTATTCAGCCAGTCACATGGCAGCAACCCAGTGCATTTAGGCATGTAGACATGGTGATGACCTGCTGAAGTTCAAACCGAGCATCAGAATGGGGAAGAACGGTGATTTAAGTGACTTTAAACATGGCGTGGTTGTTGGTGCTTGACAGGCTGGTCTGAGTATTTCAGAAACTGCTGATCTACTGGGATTTCCCCACTCAACCATCTCTAGGGTTTACAGAGCATGGTCTGAAAAAGAGAAAATATCCAGTGAGCGGGAGTTCTCCGGGTGAAAATCAGCTATTGATGTCTCAGGTCAGAGGAGAATGGCTAGACTGCTTCAAGCTGACAGGAAGGCAACAGTAACTCAAATAACCACTTGTTACAAGCAACATATGCAATGTATGCAGAAGAGCAGAATTTGGCATAAACAACATGAAAGCATGGATCACATGCTATGTAGGCCTTTTTAAAATTCACTAAATTAGGCTTTTCATGTCAGCTACTACCTAAAATACAATATGCAAGTGAGAGAAAAAGACACCATGTACAAGCAAAGTAATAAAAGGAATCTGTTGTATCATATTAAGAACATAATCCAAGATAGCATTTTACTTTAGAGAGCTGAAAACTGCATTTGTAGCATTTTGTTACATGAAGCACTTGTGTCTTTTACTCAAACATTCCTTTCTGGTCATGGTTTTGACAACATAATCAGGCAACTGTGCTAAATTAGTCAAGTCAAAGTGCTGTGGCATTATTAACAGCAGTTGATGACTCTTTTTTGCTTGTTCAGTACAACAGCCTGTCATTGAAGCAAATTTTCACAGAGATATAAAGTAATGAAAGCCAAGTCTGCAAGTGGCAAACTGGAGGTAAGTTTTCATGATGCTGCAGACTGAGAACAGCAAGGTTTTCCATTAAGACATGCTGATTTTCAGTTGCAAAACTGGATTTGTATTGTTGGGACTTCCTGCAAATTTGCACGTTAGGGTCCATTACACAAAATATACAGAAAACATGGTATAGCCCAGCCTGAAAGACTCATGCAAAGACTTCAACAACATATTCATGACCATTAGGAGCCCAAAGCTCTTCCATATACAACATGCCAAAGTGAAAAGCACAAGGACAAAGAACCTACACTGTCATCTTGGCACAACCCATGCACAGGTCTACAACAGGCATCGCACACGTTGTGAAAGACAGCAAGTTATGATTGCTGTAGTTTGTTATGTGTCTTGAGCAAGTCATGACACAAATTTTTGAATCAACAGACCAAAATGAAAATTATAAAAACTATTTAGATGGACAAAGATGTTATGCTGGCAGCTCTACATCTAAGTAGCCTATAGTGCAGCAAACTGAGACAGGGAATTCTTCCTCACCTACGTCTGTGTATAGATGTGCCATGCTAAACTTAAGATACTCTTTTCAGTTTAATTTAATTTCATACAGACCCTGGTCCATTATTACGATTTATTTATTTATACATTTTCCATTGATGTATTTACTGATTCATTGAATTACTTATATTTTATTGATTTTGACTAGGCACTAACTTTTCAGGCTGTTACCAGGGTATAATGCACAATCTGCATACGAGTTAGAGTGGTTGGACATCATCTCCATGTGATGTGACCACGTGACCAACAACATGTGATTTAAGATGAAGAGCAACATGCAACAAATAGGTAAAAATGGAGTTCTGCAGTGTGAGAGGTGTTGATATTTTCAAGGTAAAGGAGAAAAAATCCTGTGTGTATTTTACGATGTCAAGCTTGAAACAGCAACTACTCGTTAAAACAACTGAAAAAAGCAACTGCCTGTCTTTTCTTAAATTGTGTCACTATACATGTCAGTATGCATGTGTGTGCGTGCGTGCATAGCATGCAGAAACCAAAGATGGTAAGCGAGCAATCACTGTATCCGACAGCTCTTGACCTCGAGTCATGGTCCCCAGCAAAGTGATGCTGACTGCGTCACTGGCAGGGCTCAGACTCGGGGGAACACCTGTCAGTTTGTGTGTGTGTGTGTGTGTGTGGAAGACAGTTTAAATGGCCACATCAGTTGTCGGAAGAGAGTGATGAGGTCAGGACAGCCCTGTCACAGCTGTCTTTGAAGAGAGGTACATGACCTATAACAGTGACAACTTTAAGTGCAAATATCTTTAGGACGAGAGCTGGACAACTAAGGCAGAGGCGGAATATGTCTGCATGAAAGTGAGACTTCATTAAAAAAAAGGTCATGATGTAATTCTAGTAAATCGAATGATCGCACAGGTTTATTATTGCTTTTGTGTGCAGCAGAAGACGTCACTGAATGAGTACGTATTCCTTCAAATAAAACTTTGAAACACTGCGTTTCACCAAAGGGGGTCAATAATCGTGTCAAGAATCTTAAGACTGTACTTGGAAAGACTTTAATTATCTCTACAACAATAAGTGCCAACGATTGTGAGAGTAAAACATTACATATTCAAAATGAGTTTTTTATTTGTATTTTTTCTCCTTTTGTACCAAATAAAACAATCCAACTGTCTGGCTCCCGGCAGCAAAAGAAAACTCATTATTTTCGTGTTCTTCTCAAGCTCTTTTTGGTTCATTGTCAAAAAGCTGAAGGTGCCCTCTGGAGTTTTCTTCTAAATAAACAAAAGTTATGTTTACATTCAAAACTTACTGAGTAGATCCGTGGGGTCTAAGAACATATGCAGTCCATTTCCTTCCTCATAAAACATTTGCAAAGCTCATTTTGCAAATGGAGCATTGCTTAGATCCATGTTCACCACTTTGCAGTTAACTTCTCAGCCTTTGTTTGCATATAGCTGCACATCATCACCATCTGTAGATCAGTTAAATGCTGCAACGCCACTGATAGGATTCTGTGTCACGTCTCCTGTGTGCACACACAACAAAGACCCACTCGTACATGCAACTACTCAACAGCACTACTACAGCTTTAAAACTCAACAGGGAACCTTTAAGTGGAGGCTGTGCTTCCTCTCTTTTATTTAATCTTCATTACAATCCCATATGCACTTATAATCTTCATTTTGTTTCACGAGAAGCTGAGAAAAACATCGAGTCCCTTCTATTTTCATCGAGCTGACATCTTTGTCTTGCTAGTTATCACTGCTCTGATGCTTTGCCATGTCTGTACTCATCTAACACTGGTCTCATGGAATTATTTTTGTGCAGCAACATTTATTTCAGCACACCTTTAAACCATCCATCTATCCATCCTCTTAACCGCTTAAAGTTAAAGTTCTGTTTTCTTAAAACACAACATGTCCATCCTTTTAAAGACATTTGTATGTATATGGCTGATAACATTTGCTCTTTTTGGTCTCCTATGTATAAATGCGAGTTTTTAACTTGTTGACACATATATAGTCATATATGCGTCAACAGTTGCATATATATGCCAGCAGTCTTCTTACTTTGATTGACATCCTACGCCTCTTCACTCTTTCACCTCATCGCTCCACGTCTCTCTGTCCCTCTATTAAGCCTGACACTGTCAGCCCTCTCCTCTATCACTCCATCCTCTCTCTAATAGTTCTGGCATTCTTAGCTCCGTCCTCCCTTACTCCCATCCCTCCTTACATCTCCAACCTGCTGTCCTCTCCTCTAATATGGTTGACATTCTTTACTCTCTCTTTCCTCCATTTCTCCTGGCTGACTCAAGCTAAAGTGCTGCCTGGAGGGCCCTTTCATGGCTAGCAGAATTATAGCGCTCAGGGCCAAGGCCACAGGTTAAGTGCACTCTGTACAAAGAAAAAGTGACAAGAGGGCTGAGTTCTACCTATGTGCACGGAGGAGGAAGAAGGTTTATGTAAGGCAAACTAGAGCTGCTGACAGAAAGACATTAGGAAATCATCTAAAACAAATAAATATGCAACAGACAAAAATGGACAACTGCTTTCTAAACATCAACCAGTACAGCTCAAGGAATGCTGTTCTACGCTGTAGCCAGCACTGATCTCTTTCAATTACTAAGGTATTACAGTTAACCTATCATCTTCAAATGTATGCAGGAAGGGATGGTGCACCACGATTTGCGTGTCATCAAATCAATATGGCTGTCCCTTTACTTAAACATTAGAAGACTGCCAAAAGCCCAAAAGCTTCTTCATGCAGTATAACCCAATATTTATATAGCGGCAATAAGCTAATACTTGCTGATTTAGTGGTGTAGGTCCAATAGGCCATTCTGAGTAACATATTGTAATATTTCCTTCTGTAAATATCCACCCTATGCTGCAGCCACAGTAGGAGAACGGTGGTTGGAGACGAGCACAACCAAAATTATTGCGATAGTGTGCAATGAACTTGCAATCTCATTGCCTTTGAAATGACTGCTTTGAAGATGGGGACCAGGTCTGTGACCACCCGCAGTCAGTTGTCATCTTGAAAGCGACTTTGGTGCATCAAGATGGTAATAAAACAACAATAGGGCGGAGCCAGTCTGCTATCAGTCTGCGACTGAAATGGGGTCAAGTTGGCAATTTCACACAATCCGCTTGTGATAATACAGCGATTAACTGTGATAAATCGGTGAAAATCGTAAATCTTTTGCCGATTAAACTGCATAGGTGCTTGGCAACCTTGCTTTTATACAGGAATATAACCAGAATACAACCAGTTGGTAACCAGTTGAGTCGAGTCGAGTCCCCTATTGCAAAGAGCTGCACAGATAAGTTGCGCTCATCAGTGCAGACTGACTCAGATGCAACGTGTAGGCAATCTGCATTTATAAATTAGATGGCAATTATTTGCAAATCTTTGCCATCTGTCCAAGAGTGATTGCAGTCAGTGCGAGTTGGACCAAGACTGTCTGGAGACAGTTTGCCCCCCACCAGGAGATCTGTGCAATCATTTTGTGATCGAAAGTGGTCGCCGCATCTATTTGCAATCGATCGCCAAACACAATTTGGCGAACCATTGATTTTTCCTAGCTGCAAGGAGGTTGCCGTCCTGTTTTTAGTCTAGTGTGACTGAGCCATTATGCATTAGCAAGACTAGCTAGTGAGCAAGACTAGACAGACTAGCAACAGAGATGTCACGACCTTGCTGTAGTATCATACTAAAAGTTTCATCAGGCACACAGAGGGTCCCCATAGCAGGGAACTCCACATGTTTGATTTGGCAGATTTTTTTCTGCTGGGGGGGATTGTCAGAAATTTTGGTGTTTACATTCAATGAGATGCAAACAAATCAGTTCAATTTATTTATTAAGTTTATTTATATAGAGCCAAATCACAACAACAGTTGCCTCAAGTCGCAGCTTATATCCATATCTTATATAGTGACTCATATATCTCACCTTCTGTTCCTGAGTTACAGAGTTGAATAATGACCAGAAAAGTATTTTTGCAGAACATAATCAAGTCGCGGTAAAGTTAAGATTTCACCTTTTTGGATATAAATGTCATCACAATGTCATCAAAAATGTCATAGTTTTTTAATTCTATCAGACATTTGTGTGAAATTTTGTTTAAAAAGAAAAAAATCAGCTATGGACAAAAATGTGTTCTGTGAGGTCACAGTGACCCTTGACCAAACTCTTATCAGTTCAAAGTCAATGCTTGTACCAGAGTTGAAGAAATGTCCTCCAAGTGTTCAACATTTCATTCATTTGGATTTGCAGGCAAATGTAGTGTCCATACAGACAAATGGAAACCCCCCCAAAATCATGCCTGGCCACCTCAGCCACCAGTAAAGAGGCATAATAAATATACTGTATACATTGAGGGTTGTGGTAATAGTTTCAAATGTGAAATGTGAAGCACTTCTATCATTTCCCGCTAGTATAAAATGGTATGCTAACTGCTACATTACTATACTATTATGAAAACCATAGCATTAAATAATAGCTTGTGTGTTTTTATATGTCTTTACATGTTTTCTCTGCATCCTATTAAATGGTGTAGAGAGGTTCATAAGCTCTTTGCCTGAAGTATTCTGGTGCAAACATGCTGAAATGCAATAATACTCACATTTGCTCTCAAGCACATAATGTACTGTACATAAAAAAACAAACAAAAAAAAAAAAACACTGAACTATAGGTCAAAGCCTGCTGGCTCTGCAAGAGTGAAGCAACATGAGCTAAACACCCACAAAGCATCATGGGACCAGGATGATGTGGGTGTATTGATTTCTATGTGGGAGTGGGGCAGAGGGGTGGAGCTAAAACTGGAAATGCAGTAGATGACAGATACCCATTGAGTGAACTTTAAATGGGCATGTGGGGGAGGAGTGGATGTAATTGAGCAGGGCAAGCAGAGCAAGTAAAAAAAAAAGAAAACAGACTAGAGTGGGATGGAAGGAGGAAGGGAGGGAAGGAGTTGAAGGGTGGGGCTGGTGTCACAGCTGCCACACCTCACCGTGGAGACCGTTGCTTAGTGATACTGCAAGGCTGGCCAATAGGGACGCTGACCACTGAATTTTAGATCAGCACCTCTCGCGTGGAGGTGTTCTTGTGATAAAGGTGTGTGTGCAGAAGGACTGAGTGTTTCATGTGTCATAATGAAGCACACATCCATCTGTAAAGTTTCTGTTCATTATTGTGTTCATCATTAATGAATAACATTTTCCTTGCAGCTTCTGCACATTATGAGGCTCTGAAAAAAAAAAAAAATGGAATCTTGTTTCACAGCACAAACAGTAAGCGGTAAAATATAACCTCTGGTATATACACAGACCTTGCAGACCTTCACAAGGTGTGAAGCAAAAGGCTTTTATTCAATGTAAAACATTTTTACATTGAATAAAAAAAAAAAAAAAAACTTTCTGCGCAATATGACCTCACCTGGCAGAAGACGGGTTTGTATGTTTCAGAGAAGAGCTGGGTCAGTTCTTCAGAGTCGCAGAGGTCCAGAGGGAGTCTGTCCACGCACACACACTTGGAGTGCAGGTTTTCCTCCTGGCTCAGCTGGTTGACGTCCATCCACTGCACCATCAGCGAGCGATCCCCCTGTGACAATCAGCAGTGTGACACAGAATCGGACTGTTAAGACATACCAGTCAACATTTTGGCAACATTAGGCCCATTGATATGCGAAGTACTTCTGGTGACACTACACTGTAAATTAAAAATGTCTGTAGTTTGTTTTCTTAATATTACACTTTGTAGACGGTCCCCGTGCAGTTGTCCTACAGAGATAACAGCTGGAAGACACGTTTTTGGTGTCTACTTTAACACAGCTGGAAAAAGATGTCATTTGTGTTTTTACAACATATATTATTTCCAACTTTACAGAAGTCACACATATCTGACGAGTCATTTTTTTGTAATCTCTCGCTCTCTTCTGCATCTTCGGAGCAAAAGTGGTGAAACACCAGCTCAGAGAGCAAACAAATTCATTCAGCACCTGACTGATCTGCCTGGCTCCAGCCGTGAAATGGGTTGCGGGTTGCCCAGTTCAGTTGTTTAACAGACAATCTGGCAACTTGGTAACATTTAGACGCACGAACAAAACTTGCGGACACATATATTCCCAATTATTCATAAAAAAAGAACAGGAGGACACCAGGAGGTGGCTTAAAACACAGGAGTCTTGGCAAGTATTTTAAAGTTCTCGACTGGCTTCATGAGCACTCTCTAAACTCTGCAAGGCATTAATGCAAGACACAATCTCTGCTCTTGCCACTGTAAGTGCTGATTTGAAAGCCTGACAGCCCTTGAGCTCTACTTCCATTTATAGATTCTGCTTCACTACTCACAAATATGAGGTCACAAACTATTGTATGCAATAAACAGATTTTGATGCACTTAAATTTAAGCGATGATGTTTTCCGCATTTCTTCCCACTGGTAATTTTAGTGCTAGGAAATTTTTTTTTTTTTAATATTTTGCTCAGTCCATAAATTGAAACAAAACTCAAGCAGCAAGCCTGTGTTTATTCTGATCATCTGTTCTCCCCTCTACTGCCAGTTTCCATCAACCACCACAACTGGTGATTACAAGTTTCAGCCAAGCTTTGTCGAGGTAAACCATGTATATAGTATATAACACTAAATAAATAAGCAGCCTGCTTTGTGTTGGCAACGAGTCTGATCTAGTATATCCAAATCCTTTGTTACTCAAAGTAAAATATTTGGGTGTATTTTGTGTTTCTAATCCTTAAGCTACTCCTTTCCTGCGCATGTCGCAGTAGATTTTTAACATTTTCTCTAACATACCATTGGCCGGCCCAGGAGCTCCGAACGGGCCCGCGAAGCAGAATCCTTCTTCATGTATTCAACAAACCCATATCCTTTGGAGTGGCCCGTGAGCTCACTGTACACCAGGAAGGAGCGCTCGATGTTTCCATACAAGCGCACGAGTTCCTCGAACTGCTGGGCGGTGAAGGTGTGGGGCAGGTTGGTGAGGCACAGCAGGGAGTCGGTGGGCTGCAGGGTGACGTTGATCAAACGCCCGCGGACAGTGCTGTGGTGGAGGGAGCGGATGGCATCCTGAGCCTGGTCCCCGTTCAGCAAAGTCACAAAAGCTGGAGGAGGGGACATTATGGAGACGCAGACGAGGGGAAAAGACGGACGAGGAACAAGAACAAACACAAAGAAAGAGATACACAGACACAGATGGACAGGCAGACCAGGACAAACACAAACATACATTTAAAGCGGACATTCAAAAACAGGCAGAAAGCAGTTTGCGGAGGATGCAGGATGGAGACACACAGTCAAAGGACATGCTCAAAAGAACTCACATGAAAAGCAAAGAAAATGAATGACAGGCCAAATGTGGCGAAAAAAAGGGGGGGGGGGGGTGTGAAAGGGGAAAATTGGCCATGAACAACCAAAACCACAGACACACAGTCATAAAGACAGACAGACGCACATACACAGAGAGAAAGACAACACATTAGCTAGAAAGCCAATAGGGAGCCACTATGTAGGGGGGAATCCACCGTGACACACACACATACACACCTCATCGCATTTAAAAAAACATCAACCTGACTGATAAATAAGAGAATCAATAACAGTAAGGCATGCAACATTGTAAGTAGCATTTAAAAAGAATTAAAATCACCTAGCTGATAAAATATCAGCTGTATTCAAAATAAGTTTAAGCAACAAAGGTTCTGTGCACTGAGGCTGTCAGTGTTTTGTTATGTTAGCTGGAGGGGAGGAAGGCATATAAAATGAGAAAAAGTGGCATGTCCTTAAAGTCTAATGAAAATCTGAAGAGCCTTTCTTGCCTATAAACTGTGAAACCTTGATCAGCAGGGGGGAAAAAAAAACATAATGAAGGCCATCACACACACAGACACACATACACACAGTTTGTGTTTTGGGCTGATAGAGAGGATGTATCAAACATTAGAAACCTACAAAAGGAGCTGTAAAGTGTTAATCAGCATTGGCACATTCACATCAGAACACAACATTGGCTGTAAAATGAGGTGCTAATAAATGTATGTGGCATGTCTAGCTAAAACCCAGTACTTCAAATTTTATTTATATATGTGTGTGTCTGTGAGAGAGAGAGACAGAGTGAGAGAAAGCGAGAGAGAGAGAGAGAGAGAGAAATCACACATGAACAAAATAAAAAAGGCATAGTATAGCAATTAAAGCCAGCATTATGTTAACTGATCTCAAGGGGAATGACTGAAAAGAGTCCAATAATGCCATTTAACTTGATTCCCACAGAGGGCATTTGACCTGTGCATGCCATGACAGATTTCTTTGCCCTTGCAAAGGAAGGTGATGGTCCTAAATTATTAATTATTAAGTTATTAATGTATAAGAAAATATGTTTGTTCATAAATAGTAGTATTAGCTTAATATTTTCTTCAGTTACTGATGCAGGTCTCTAGCGCAATGGTATTAAAGTTAGCTGTACAAAAAACAATTAAATCAAATGGTACCTAAAAAAATAACACAAACCTATTTGAGTTAATTTCTATTTATGATCATCAGTGACCTATGCATTGGTGCATATCAGACAATTAACATGCAGGCACCTTTAAAAGTTCATGTAACATTTAAGTGGACTGTTTTACGTAAGAAACATTTTCATTAAAACATCAGAGTATACAAACTGATATACAGAGTTGTCAAGAAGTTAACATTTTTAAACAGAAATTCTTGTGAAACAAGAACTCTGGCCTTTACGACTGGCAAGGAACTTATTGTGAAATAATCTGCCATGTAGGGCTGTGCAATATAATACCGTCCAGAATAATACAAGTATAAATTTTTGCGTGATAAAAAAGTGTCATCTCGTGATGTCAACGATATAGCGACACCATGTGTTTATGCTCCCTAGCGTGCACAACAATGACACCAGCCCAGACACGTGTGAGAGCGAGAGCCACGTGGCAGCCTCCGACCTTGATTTAGTACCTAAAAAGGAAGCTACTTCGACAACCTCCAGTACTTTGCAAAATATGATAGAAAATTGTTCCCGCACGCAAGGAGGTGGTACTAGCTACTGCTGATGACTCATTCGAGCATTGCTGGACCACTCCCTAGTTGTACTCCATATGACAGGAAGAGCAAATGGTGGATGGAAATTACAGATGCGATTACATGGTGGAAAAGGAGGGTTTTTAAGCAGATGGTTAAAAAGATTGACCCAAGTTACAACACACCAGGTAAAAAATATTTTTCAATGTCAATTTTTTTATGTGACGATATTGTGCAGGCTCCTGACGAGTTACAAAGTTAAGTTACTTTAGTAATTGTTAATCTAAAGCAGTTATGTTATACCTTTACTTAAAATTTCCAGGGAAAACACGACCGTGGATACTTTTGTGGTTACATTTGACTTATGCTGTCACTGTATATAGTGCTTTAATGCAGACTCTTTCCTTTTCCGTGAGTTCTCAATGTTTTACCATGTTGAACAGGAGTGAGGAATTTCAAAGTGAATTCATGTTTTAATACCCAAATTTGAGCCGGCACACTGGACTTCTCTGAGAAGTCAGAAATTTATCAAGCACAACATTCAACCACTAAAACGAATTGTTCTGTTCAGGAATGCAAGTAAATAACTGTAATTTGGCATCTTAATCAAAGAATAATAATGTGCTTTACTATTTTTTTTCTGCTTTTTTGTAAAACAGTAAATTTGAAAATAAATGGATAACAACAATAATTATATTTTAGCATTAAAAATATCATTTCAATTAAAGAGCTTGCGCATACTGGTGGATTAACATTACAGAAACATAAAAAATGATTTTGATAATTTGTCACGACCCCCAGTCCTCCTGGTCTGGCCTGCCTGCTCTCCCTGTCTCTCCCTGTCTCTCCCCTGTCCGGTGTGTGTGTGTGTGTGGGTGTGTATGTCTGTTTGTCTTCTGCTTGGTTTTCAGTGCTAGGACCACACCTGGGAGCAGTTAGGTGATGATCGCACCTGTGGCGCATTCGGTCATCACCTGCTGCTCTTCTTAAGGCTGAAGGATTTCCTCAGTCACCGCCAGATCGTTGCATCAGCTACGGTATCTACTAGTGTAGCGCTAGCTGGCATCCCTTTTGAAATCTATTTTGTATAACGACATTGTTCTGCATTCAGGCTTCCCTTCGGCACTTGGGACTTCCCTCCGGAGATTGTGGGGAGTCTCCGTGTTTGTGCCCTTGGACTCTTCCGTGGACCCAGTCCCAGAATTCCGCAGCCTTCTCCTTTTGTAGTTCTCTTGCTCTCGCTTACATTCCCTATTTATTGCAATAAACCTGCTAATTCTGATTCTGTGTCCTGCGTGTGAGTCCTACCTCAGCCCTCGGACCTGACATCTATGCTCTCTCTAATGGTGTTGGGGACTGTAAGATTAACAGTACTCTAGTCCAGTGGCTTTAGTGGGGGGGCACCAGGGGGCGCCAACCATATTTCAGAGGGCGCTGGTGCCACCCCATGCCCCCCTTCTAGACACGCCCCTGCATGAGTGACCAATATATAAAAAGGATAT
>VUQI01033546.1:32523-53407 GCA_015106735.1 Paratilapia polleni | reverse complement strand
TGCCATTCCTGGCGCAAGAATTCAAGCCATCAAACAAAGCTGAGCTGCTTGAATTCTTGCGCCAGGAATGGCATAAAGTCACCCAACAGCAATTTAAAAGACTGGTGGAGACCATGCCAAGACACATGAAAGCTGTGATTGGAAATCAGGGTTATTCCACCAAATATTGATTTCTGAACACTTCCTAAGTTAAAACATTAGTAATGTGTTGTTTAAAAATGAACATGAACTTGGTTTTTTTTTTTTGCATTATTTTTCGGTATTTTGACCATTTTTCATTTTCTGCAAATAAATGGTGTAAAGGAAAATATTTGTATTTGGAATTTGGGAGTTATGTTGTCAGTAGTTTATAGAATAGAACAAAAATGGTAATTTTACTCAAACATATACCTATAAATAGCAAAATCAGAGAAACTGATCATTTTGGGGTGGTCTCTTAATTTTTTCCAGAGCTGTATGTATGTATATGTATATGTATAATATTGCAGCCAACAGGAAAGAAGTAAGGAATAAAGTTGCTCCTAAGAATCCATACTTCTTCCTGATTCTGATCTGGGAAAAACAAAAACTTTAGACGGTCTTTAAAAACTTCAGACCCTCTTACTCCCTGCGCACTCAGTTCCACTGGATCTTCCAGGAAGAGTAATGCTATATTCCAGAGAACTGACCGTTCAGGAGGATGTGGTTTTGTACGTGTTGATCTCTTGTCTCAAACATGATCTACTCCCAAGCAGGTCAGGTGTGGAGTGTAAATTATCAGGGTGAGGTACCCCATAAGAAGTGAACTACCTTCAAAACACTTAAAACCCAGGGTTAAACCTGAAATTAGCTAGACTAGCACCTAATCATGCTTCATAGCACAGCCCTCAGATCTCAGTGGTCACCAAACACCTTACTAAGACATTTTGTATTGTTTTTTTCTTTAATTTGCCACATGTCTGCATAAGCATGGAAACTGTTTTTAACACACTGAATACTCTTGCTTTGTCTACAATATGCAAGGGAATATCTGGCCTTAATTCTTTTTATGTCACAACTAATACTCTTAGATTTATGAACAGGTGTGGTGTATGTGTGGTAATTACTCATGGTGTTACCTGACTATTACTTGATGCCAGGTTTACAATCGGATCAGTCAGTGAATTTCCATTGTCTGACCTAGATTACAGTAACTATCCAGCAACAGGTCTCAAACCAGTGCTGGGATGAACTAAGCCAGATTCAAGTAATGAAAACTTACCTGTTGTTTCTGATATGCAGTATTTGGACTTATCTTCGACTCCAACAGCAGTGATCCTAAAGTACAGAGATATAGGTGACTAAATATTTACGCTAGTGGGAGAAGATAGCCAGTTCTTGAATGATATGGTTCATTATTCTGCCAAGAAGTAAGCACTTATGGCTATACAAATAATGTAAAAATGGTTGGTTATACTATAATGTTTAAATATAAAGTGAAAACTTTATAGGACTAGGTCCTACTGCAGTGCTGTAATGTGCTTTCTTTGTCAAATATAGGAACACGTAACGCTTTACCATAAAGAGCAATAACAAGTTTATACGGTCAGACTTTCAGGGGCACCATGCTACCGAGATCCCGTCGGACTAAACTAATGAGCATGCTAGCACCAGCTATTCAATAAATATTTCCAATTTACTGAGGGGTGAGCCTAATGTTAACCGTTCAAACAGTCTGACTCCAAATGCTGTACCATATGTACAAAAACTAGTCTAACACAGTAATCTGGTTTACATAGTGGCCAACTGAAGCGCTCTGTCCGAACAACCAGGAATTAGCAGGCTAACCTTATCCAACGTAACGGCTAAGCTAACGGGGAACTTACCGTCCGATTCAGCCCGAACTAATAATGATATCCCCTTCAGCCGCTCAACAAATGTAGACGAAACGTGTCCGGTACCCCGATCGTCCCACTGCCGATCTTCATTCAGCGTATATACCTTCACTCGCCGCCGAGTGTCCGACATGGTTTAAACGAGTTGGAGCTAGCAGGCTAGCCTACTGCTAACAAGCTATCACCTCACCCGTCTAGTGTTTTCCTCGACCTGTTAACTTTGTTTCCACCTGCATGTTATAGAACATGCACGTTTAAATTGAATTTCCAGTAGCAGTAAAATATATTAGTAGGTATTTCATAAACATATTACGACGTGAATGAACTCAACAAGAGGCCTAATATCAAACTAAAAATTCACAGACAACCCAACAACTCTAACGGCCTCCTTGCTAACGTCCACAGACCGCCATCTTGTAATCCGATCTTGTGTTCTTTTTCTTTTTCTACGTCAATCAAGCGCTAACTGCCGCGGGGTCTCCTCCTCCGGGCGGCATCGTCCAATGGCAGACCCGCAGCGCCAGGAGCTCACCACGCCACCTATGGTGAAGCAAGGTAATAGCAGCAACAGCCGCCTGCAGATGTAGACACGATGCACAGATGTAATTTGCTTCAGCGGCTTTTTAATTCATAGATATAGCAACTACTTACTTAAAACAAAAAAATTAACAGAGTTTTTCACTCTGTCAACTAATCAATGAAATGGCTAATTCCTAAACATCCCAAACATTAGGACTAGAAGTTTTACTTTAAGCACTGTATGACACCTGCAAGTACATGCAGATATTGCTGTCCAGGCTAAAAATATAAATACTTTAGTAAGACTTGAAATGTTTATTAAAAACTTTCCCTTCCCAGTATTATGAAAAAACTGTTTTCAATGAAATATATGCATATTGAAATTTTAATTTGGTGTACAATTCTTCCATTATAATCTCACGGGTACAGGGAATATTTACTTCACCATCATGTTTTTAAGGACCCATTGGCTGAACCTCTCCCACGTCAAGCAATTGTCTTTTTGTGAACATGACTGCTGAAGCAGTCCTTTTTTTGTGTGTCTGCATTTGGCCACTGAGATGTGTAATTAATTCAGCTTTGTATGAAAGATATTCTTGGGAACGACACTAAGAATACACTGGCCTGTGGCCCACTCTTGGCTGGGTTTTTTATTTACATATTATTCACATATACTATAAATGCAACATTATATAAAGGTAACATTAACAAAACACTTCTCTCTTGTACTTAATCCACTTTCCATTCTTTGTCCCGATCTCGATCTTGCAGTTTAGAGGACACACTGCTACAGCAGACCCCAAATATGTAGGTCTCATGCCTCAAGATGCAACATTATCACACATGTAAATAACAAAAGAAAAAGAAAAATCTTTATTGTTAACTGCTTCATGCAGTCAGAAAAAAAACATAAAAAGTGTACAGTTAAAAAGATAACATATTTATATTTTTGAAAATGTTTGCCTCTTTGTCTCTGTTATCTGTCACTCAGTTTGTGCAAATTCTCTGAGGCACGATGTCAGCTGGACAAGCAGCATCGTAGGCAGCTGAGTAACCTTCTTTATGTACAGCACTTTTTCAGTTCAAAACAAGATCTGTTGTTTGGTTTTGGTAGATTTTTGACCAGGACACGTGTAGGAAAAAAAAAAATCTACTCAGTCCAAGTCTACTCTGGCAGAAAAGCCAGAAGTTAGGCTGTTGTGGAGGAGTGTCATGAATCTGTGCCAGTCATGTGGCTGTTGCTTGAACCCATGGAGATGCTCTGTTTCTCACTTAGTGTCTTCACAACAGTTGCAGCAGGAGACTGGAGCACCTTGCGCGACAGCCTCATTCTGCCATCTGTTGGGTCCCGTCCAAAATACTTAACCTGTTAGCAGAACACAATTTAGATACAAGCAGCCCAGACTGAAATACACAATGCCATGTCTGTAGTAACTGAGACATACCTGTATCTCCTGTCCCACCTCTAAACCCAAAGCACTTGGATGTTTGATCTAAAAGGAAAATAAAAGCAGTGACTTTTAAGTAGAAATTCTACTATCAAACACAGAGTCAAAGTGAAACCGTTCACGCAGACAAATTTACTAACCCGTTTGTGGTCCAGCTGTGAGTTGTGCAGCAGGACAGAAGTCATGTTGGGATAAAGTTTCACCATCACACCAATGTCCCTACAGCAGAGGAGCAGAAGAACATTGGAGTTGCATGGATGCCATAAGGTCTTATTAATACATAAATCAATTTCCAGGTGTGGGGAAATAGCTACAACCAAACAGTATTTATCGTTAAATAATATAGTGTATTAGTTTACCTTATTTCTGTGATGGTGGCTGTGTAGATAGCACCAAACTCCAGCTGTTGTTCTTGCTGCAAAAGAAAAAAAATACACACATTTTCATGCATGTGTACTATGAATGTGTTTCTGTAAGTTTATATCCTTCATGTTTCAGTTTGTTTATGTAGGTGTTTGCATTCTGATATAACCCAACTATTGTTGTAGCCATGAGTTTACAAATGTGCACAAAAAGGCATGAAGGAACTTTTAGAAAATACACAACAGCCTCTAAATTTGCTGCCAGAGCCCCAAACCTATGCAACTTCCTGAGACAATCAGGTCTGCAGGGTTTTCAATCTCTTTTTAAGAGCCACATTTATCTGAGAGTCTTCATCGTTTTACTGAATTTGGTTGATCAGCTTTTATTTCTTCTATTTCTGTGTTTAAATACCATCTAGCTCATGCTTTATACTGTACTGCTATTTCTTTCATTTGTTTTGGAACCTGTGCACATTGTAACACGAGTTTTGAAAGGCGCTGAATAAAGAAAGTGAAAGGATTATTACAAGTAGGGGAGACTCACATCATCTTTGCAGATCTCGCTGATGAAGTCTTGGGCTTCATTCATGGCTCCTGGCGTTGGCGCAAACACAGAAAACGTCTCCTCGTCCACTTGACTTATTGTCACACCTGAAGAAGAAGAAGAAGAAGAAGAAAATATGGTGATGTTTCTATATTCTGCACAACAGTTTGTATTATGAAAAAAAAAAGAGAAAAAACAATCTGTGAGCTGCTTGGTTAGCATCCCATCGTGAGCAAACACCTCACATTCCAAGTTGTCTTTTTTGGTCCTTATTACTTGTATATTACCTGTTTGAGCTTGAAGCCTGCGGAGGTTATAGCCTCCAGGACCAACAAAGCGAGCTCGTCTAGAGACAGGCACCCGGACGTTTTCTGAAGACAGAAAACATATCACATATTGGAACGGGTCATGTTCAAAATCTTCTTTAAATATACATATTTCTGTATATATTCAAGCAAAACCTACCAACAACAGGTCCATTCTCTTTCCTGCTCTCTCTAGGTTTTGCTATACATTTGTTCATGATGCCCAGGATCTCCCTCTTTGCCACTGAAACACATTAATACTGAAGCCACCAAACAACAACAGAAATAAATAATCAAAGATAAATTTTTAAATTTTAGTTCTACCTGTGGCCTGTTGGATCGCCTCCATCACCACCCTCAGAGGCAACCCAGGAATCTTCACATCAGCCTGGAAGATAAATAAAGAAAAAATAGAAGCTGGCATTAGCATTGAGATATTATTGGCTTACTGTTAATAAGTTCATCTTTAGCAGAAAGACCATATTTGTTTTTAACCTTCCCATCATCCCCTATGTCCACCACATAGTCTGCTAAGCAAAACAAGTTTTTTATTAAGAAGAATCCTCTTTGACTGGATGTTATAATGACACAGTTGAGCAATGTGTTATAATAAATAAGAAATTGCTTAATGTCTTCCATGTATTTAAAAATAAACAGATTTTAAAATAAAGCTCTAAATCTATACTGGTCTCTTCTCTAAACACAACACCAACTACTATTTACAGGAAACCTATAGTAAAAAAAGAAATTATAGTAAAACACCAAAAGGTGAAATATTTATATAAAAACATGATGTCTATTCAGTCATCTTTATTTAGTTTTCCTTCCCAAAAAGAGTTTTTTAGATACTTACTATGAGTTACTCAAGACAGTACCTGTAAAGCAGTGATACCCTTGTTTGTTCCTGCCAATTTGAAGTCCATGTCTCCCAGGTAATCCTCTATTCCCTGTTTACAAAACAATTATGAGCTCATATTCAACATCTGTCATATAATCCAGTAGGAATATCTGTTATACAATTTTGAGGATTCAAATACTCTTTCTTCACCTTGTTAATGATAATAACTGGTCACAAACAAGCAACAATTGTACTATACATACCAGAATATCTGTTAGTAGTCTGTAGTCTTCTATCTCAGCAGGTTTCTCTGGGTTGGCCTTGGAGATGAGGCCTATGGCTACACCTGCCACAGCAGAAGAGATGGGCACACCTGGCAACACAGATTTACATATATTAGCTAAATATGATCATATCACATATTATTTGACTAGAAACACTGAAGTAAAAGGAAATCCATCTTATCAATGTTTCAATAGTTGTGTCTGTTTACTTTGACCTGCATAATAAAAAAGTTTTTTTGTAGAACATGTGATTGGTATTTTAAACACATTACACGAAAAGACACATGAAAATAAAAAACCATCACCTGTTTACTGTTTTAAATGTGGATGGTCTCCCATTCAAGATCACCCATTTGTGCACCTCCTGACCAATTTCAGAACACCTGTTATTTTTAAAATCACTCCAAAAGAGTCTCATTCTGTCCCTTGCATGGCAAATGTTCTTCCTCAGATGCCTCAGGATGACAGTCTCACCCAGTTGGATGAATTCACAGCGCACAACCCCGTGAATGTAAAAAAAACATAAACAAAAAACAAGCACGCTCCTGGTCTCTCTCCTCACCCGATGCACTGCCTGGACTACTTAACTGAAAACTGAGACCCAGCTCTCATCACTAGAGATGATCCTCCAGACAAAATTCTAATCACTTTGAAAGTGAAGCTGATGTTTGCTCACTGCAATTCAATTATAACTGTTGGCTTAACTAAAAATTATAAACAGTACCTGCATCCATAAGAGCGAGGCTTCCCCCACATGCTGAAGCCATTGAGGATGATCCTGAGAAAACAGAGATGGAAATATGTTGAGGTAGAAAGATAAGGGCTAACAGTCATTGTAACCCCACATTTCTGTCTGAAACAACTGGCCAGACAATGAATACATGCTGTTTTTACAGCACGGTGGCGCGGTGGTTAGCACTGTTGCCTCACAGCAAGAAGGTCCTGAGTTCGAATCCACCATCTGGCCAGGGCCTTTCTGTGTGGAGTTTGCATGTTCTCCCTGTGTTTGTGTGGGTTCTAACAGTCCAAAGACATACAGTTAGTGGGATTAGGTTACTTGGTAATTCTAAATGGGCCGTAGGTGTGAATGTGAGCATGAATGGTTGTCTGTCTCTCTGCATTAGGCCTGCGACAGACTGGCGACCTGTCCAGGGTGTACCCCACCTCTCGCCCTATGGTAGCTGGGATAGGCTCCAGCCCCCACCTGCGACCCTGAACAGGATAAGCGGAAGAAAATGGATGGATGGATGAACCTTAAAAAAGTGCATCCCCCACACTCACCGTTTGACTCCAGCACCTCAGCTGTGACCCTAATAGTGAAAGGGAAGTCTTTAGGAATGACTGGTCTCAGTGCCTTCTCAGCCAGAGCCCCTGCAAAAAAACACAATGCACAAAAGATTCTTAATGGAAATGTGGGATTGGCAGACACTGAATACAAGCAGAGGATGTAAAAGGTAAACAAACCATGTCCAAGCTCTCTCCTGTTGAGGCCTCCCATCTTTCCAGTCTCATTGGTTGCATATGGAGGAAACTGAAATAAAGGGAGAGTTGATTTTAAATATCATTTGAAAGCTAAAAGATGCAGAATTGTATATTTGACATCTGATAAACTATTTGACTTTAGAAATGAAAACAGGATTTTACTTACTTCATAATGAAGCATGAAGTTCTTGTCTTTAATTCCACTGCAAAAAGAAATTAAGGAAAAATTGTTAAACTGACTTTACCAGTGTTGTGGATTTATTGTCGTCTGTTAGGCAGATATTAGCCTATCACAGACATAACAGTGTATGTCTCTGTGGCCTCTGCTGCTCCCAGCCACAGATTTTAACCTTTGTACTAATTCACTGCACACTGACTAGTCATGTCTTATTTATATTTGTTCATTCCATTTCTTATTTATTTCTTTCCTTATTGATACCTACACTGTAAATATGTCGTTTTTACACTGTAAATATGTACATGTATGTACATATTGCTCTTGTTGTGTGTTATTCTTCTTGGCCTTAAACGGGACCTGAGTGCAAAATTTCATTTCACCTCATGTGAATACATGTGCTGGAATGACAATAAAAATCCTTAAATCCTTGAATCCTTGTATGTTATCTCATAGATGCCAATATGAAAACTTATTTTTACACAGAATATAATGCACAAAAAATGTTTGAGGTAATTTAAAAATGGTGCCACAGTTTGTCTACAACTCCGACTCCATTGTTTACATTACTCCCAATACTGCCCACAGCACATGTAGCAGAGTATGCATCACAGCAGTGCAGATATTGGTGTAATCAAGTAGTGTCTAAACAACTGATAACTAGTTGGCGACATGCATTGCTTGAAAGTTATTAAACAATGACCCCACAATGTTCCCTTTTCAGTACAAAATATACATACTGCATATATTTGTGTATATATAAAGAATATGAGTTGATATGTTGATAACTGAATTTACTTTTACGGCATTAAAAACAGTATTGGCAAGCCCACAAGAATCCAGTTAAGGTCAGGCTCCAGTCTGTTCATTTAATTTAGGCTGGGTTTTCCACAAAACTAAAATGTAAAATGTAATTTAATAACTTTGAAGAAGTAAGAGAAAACCATGTGAACTCCCCTGAAAATATCCACAGTATGCAGATAGAATTTCTCCTGTTCCACTTTCATATATTGTTTATTTTACTTTTGTTTAAATGACTTTCTTAAAATCTGACCAAGGAACAACAGTTGAAAGTTTTTGACTAATGTTGATGCATTAACAGTAATGATGACAAATATGCACTGCCTGTGAAAAAAAACAACAAATGATTGTGTGGCTTCGTGTGTTGTGATCATTTTACCTCAAAGCTGTAGTGATAATATCTGTTTTGATGCTGGATTCCAGGGAATCAAATGTGACACTGCATAGCACCTACAAGGAGCAGAGGAGAATGAGGTTGTTATAGTTAACAGTAGACTTTATGTGGATTTTTCCAAATTAGAGGAAATTTTAAACACAGACCGGTAACTGGTAACACAGAGTCATAGCCTTTACTTTGTTTAAATTCATCATGCTTAAGCGTGTAGTTCCTTTCCAAACAGGCCTACTCTGAGCCATTTTTTGTGCTACAGCCACATATATTGACTATGCAATCAAATCTATTGCAGTGCTGTCCTTTCTGTTGTTGCACTCATTGTCAAACCTGCAATATTTTTCTTTCAAAACTGTAGAAATGGCAACAAACATCTTCAATCCCTTAAATGAATTTTGATCACAGTGGCATTCTACTTTAAACAAACATATTTTCCAAATGAACTGTGATTTCTATTGGCTTTTTGCTCTTTAGCATACCTGTGTTTGTCCTCTCTGAAAGAGAGCCGAGCCATGCAGCGGCTTAAAAAGGTCTACGTCACAAGAAATGTTTCTTAAAGCAGTCAGCTCTCTTCCATCACACCTAAATACGCATAGAAAAAAAGACAGTGTTTGCATAAATTGAAAATATCGATTGTGTGTGTTTTTTGGACACATACATTGACCACGGATGGTGCTTACCTCCTGTACTCATTGAGCACTAAATTACGGAAGATTTCTTTGCTCACAGTGTTAAAGGATTCAATTACTTCAAAGGGCTCAGCCTGAGGGAAGCTTTCTACAAATGGAAGACATCAATTGACACTGATTAAACTGAAATATAACAAATAAAAAGAGTTGCAACAATATCTGAAACAGGTAACTTAAAATTCTTTTCATGCACCATAAATTTAAAGGTGACCCACCTTTTAGGTCCTCTTCAGTTTCAAGTCGAATTTTGTTGATCACTTCATCTCTTGAAATCTAAGAACATTATGATGAGATTAATATTGTTATTTATAAAGAGTAAGTAAACTTCTGTAATACATAAACAGTAGCAAAAGGTTGAATAGAGACGGTAGGCTTTACCTTGTCATGACTGTAATCAGTAAAAACAGCATAGATCCTCTCAGAAGCTAATCTGCAACAGGAAAAAGCAAATCAACAAATCATTATTGAGATCTGTAACTATTTGAACCCTATTTATGTCATTCAATTTTGAGAAATCAAACCCAGATATTGCTTCATCAGGTTCCCCAACCAATAAGTGGACTCATTATCTATACCCAAATGTTATATTGTTTTATTATTTACAAAATCATATGTTTACTTCCCCACATCTCTTCCCTTCATCACTCTCAGTTTGACCTGTGTTCTTACTTTCGAACATGTTCCACCATGTCAGTCGGGGCTGAGAACATCTTGACCGGGGTGCGCTTGGTCACCTTCTGCTCTCGCCCCAGCTGCTGAATGGCATGTATGATCTGCTGGGTATGTTTGACTCCCACCTTCACAGCATGGCAGAAGTCCTGCTGCAGCACGTTCTCAGCTGATGCCTCAATCATCACTGGCAGACACAGAGAAATATGAGCTACACAATGCTATCACAAGACAGGCAAAGGAGAGGCTGATAAATAAACTGTTATAACCTTATTTTATTTAGCATATTTAAAAAGAAACAAAAAACAACAAAGAAGTTTGCAAAGTACCCAGTAAGCAAAAGCAGGATACTCAGAAGCTGAATTAATGCAGAAAGCCAAACATTTAGGCCAAATAAAGCAAGATAAAAACCAAGGTAAAGTCTAGTGAAAGCTGCAAAAATTCAAAACACAAAATGCAACTATAAATAAATGCCCATAAAAGAATAACAATAAAAAACAGTAAAAAGACAATTTACATAAAGGCAAGTCTCTAAATAAAGGACATCACTGATTCTGAAAGCCTTTTCTCTTCAGGAGGGTCATTCCAAAGTCTCTGACTGCACTCTCATGACCAGATTTTTATTACATTTTAACTGATTTAGATTTTTTAAAAAATCCACAAAGTCTCAAATGTTAATATGTTATCAATCTTATTAACTATTGCTTGAATCCTAAATTTAGCAACTTAACTATACATGGCTGTAAACACCAGAGATTTTGCTGGTTATCATATACCAATTACCAACTTACCCACTTGACTGCTGGGAGCTCCGGCCACTATCAGGTTAAGACTGCTAGAAGCCATCTCTGCCCTCGTGGGGTTGACCAGTAACTCTCCATTTATCATGCCCACACGCACAGCACCTGCACACACACAATAACATAAAGTAACTCCAAGGTGGATGTGAACAATAATGTCTCAGGAACTGAAAGTGAAGTGAAAACCAGCATTTAAGGTCAATAAATCAAAATGTGCATATTTCTCACCTATTGGTCCGTGCCAGGGGATGTCAGACAGGGCCAGGGCAGCAGAAGCTTTAATGGGAGAATATATCATTTTACCCAAATATATAAAACCAAAGAAGCTATGCTCTGTGAAAACTCTCTGTGGCTGAGGTTTATCTCACCTGCATTAATAGCCAGCACATCTGGATCATTGACACCATCAACTGCTAGCAGGTTACAGAGTATCTTCAGGAGTGAACAGGAAGACAGCCATACAAGAACATCAGCGCTGTGTAAGCAAAAGTAAAATGTGGCAACACTATCACCACATAATAGTGAAACTATTAAAAACTGAACTTACCTGAGTGTCATAGAAATAACCAGGAGGGAAAAGTGGCCTAATTGACCGATCTGAGCAACACAAACATGAAAGTTAGTCAAAGTACTCAAATGAAACGCATTTAAAGTACAACACAGACCTGCTACAATGGTATACACACTGTATAACAACACATATCTTACTAACTCACCAATAAGTCTGCTGGTGAGGATCTCATTGTCGGTGGTGCCCAGCTCTCGCCTCAGGTAGTTGGTGGGAATCCGACCAGCAGCTGCTGCTTTCTGTCTGTAGTCCACCTGTGAGTCAAAGTGGATATTCATTCACAACCAAGAAACATCTTCTTACATCTACGACTCTTAAGGTCTGAATCTTTAACAACATATGGCTGTAACAAAACTATGATGTTGGAGAACGTACCACAAGTGGCATGAACTGAGATGGAGAAGGTCTGGTTTTGCTCACAGCAGTCACCATCACAGAGGTATCTCCCAACTACAGGCAGAGGAAAAGGTGGCAGACAGTAACATTTAACTTCTGAAATCTTCTTCAATCAGTTTTAATAAGCAGCCACACGTTTAAGTGGATAAATTGAAGAGGTGGATTACCAGCTGAATATATAAACTCTAGCAATATACACCTCATTATGGGTTCTGCATTATTACCTGTCTTTTCTATGTGTTTTTAAAAGGTTATCAACATGCACATAATCCTCAATTCTAAATAAATTAATGTTTAATTAAACTAGCACAAATAAAAGTTCAGTATATTAATCTAGCCATTGTTTTATTTATCTATTTACTGATTATTTGACTAATTCATCAAGTTAACAAAGATGACATAATCATCCCTTGTTTTGATTCACTGATTTATTCTTTCATAATATAAAACTATTGCATATATTATTGTCCAAAAGAGAATTCTTGCTGCTTTTTGTAACATATTATAGTACACAGAATATTTTCTGGACCCACAGCTGAACAGGCCACTTTCATTTTTCTCTTTCTCACTCTCTCTCTGAATTCAGAAAGCTGTATCAATGTATTGTGCTGACATATTCTCTTTTCTGGGGAAAAGAGATTTCGGGGAAACATTATGTCAAAACAAATAGACAGGTTGCTACCAGCTGTAAGGATGCTTTCTTGGTAGGATTCCTGTGTAAAAGTGATGATTCTCTGTATGCCTCCAGTCCACATTTTGTCTGCCCATACTTTGCTGTTCTGTAGTAAAGATCTTTTGCTACAATGTTTTGCTAAGTTATGACTGCGGTATAATGACTTACTACAACACTAAATCTTTGGTGGACCAGCAAGTGAGATATCCTTAAACATCCATGTATGTTTAATGAGGAGACAGAGGTAGCAGTAGAAACAACACACAAAGAAGCAAAAAGAAAAGGCAAATGGAAATCAGAGAGGACTTCTGTACCTGTACTACAGCAGATCCATCAGCAAATCTGGCTAACCTCCCCGAAGAGATTTCAAGTTTCCTACAAAAACAAAAAGACCACAACACATCAAACTGTCAGTGAAACTTAAGCACTGTCATTGCATGAGGTGCCTGCTCCATGTTATGTGTTCTGATACCAGCAGCTCTCTGTTATTGCTCTTGGACACTAAAAGAACTGTGACAGCAGGCTCAGAAATCACCTCCTCTCGCTGTAGTTCACCGTTAATGAAAGAGAATAGAAGCTGGGAAAGTCAACTCACTTCTCTCCGAGGTCCACTCCCACTCTGCACGGGTTGGTATGACGGCTGTAAACACTCTGGTGACATAAACGGACATGAAGGCGGGCGAACGAGCGCCTCAGTCGGAGCAAATACCTCATATTTAAACAGCAAACAACAAAAAAAAAATCCGCGCTCAGTCAGTGCCTTTACAGTTAAGATCTGCGCGAGGGGGCTTCCATGACAGTTCGTCACATGTACGGAATTACGTGTGAAGCCGCGTCTTCTGATTGGACCGAGGGAATAGAGTGTGTCACATCCACAGAACGTCCTACCATCCGGTAAACAATAGTTCCGTTTGGTCTGTTTTACAAAGTAGTTTTTTATTTCTTTGTTTTTGTTTGTTTGTTTTGTTTTTTTGTTTTGTTTTTTTTTAATCTACCTGCATTCAAAATGTAATAAATAAGGATTTTGTTTTTTAAGAATAACAGTAGAAATGTTAGTCAAGCTGTTTTTTCAAAGATGTCGACTGTGATTTTAAAATCAGTATAATTCTTAAGAAAATTCGTAACGTCGTAATAATAACAGAAATGCTGGGGTATTTCTGAACAGTCAAAAAAATTTTGACGTAGTTAATGTATTTATTTTTTCTTTAATCCCCTTGACTTGCTAAGAGTTGTTTAGTTATTTTACATTGTACTGTCATATGTTCTAATCGTTAATTTAAAAAAAAATCTATATTACAAATCCTCTAGTTGTATGTGTATTGCATCACTAAAAATAATACTAATATAAAATTGTCACCACTAGGGGTCAGGATTGAAAAGATAAGCGGAGGAAAAAGGATGGATGGATGGACTGTATTTCACAGCAAACAGGAAAAATTGCTTGTGTCTGTATCTCCTGCATATTTAAAAAGTTGCCTTTGCTCAAGCAGAGTAACATTTGGCAATAACTGCTACCAGGTTTTACATATCAGGACATAATAAAAATAATCTGGTCCTTAACAGGTCTTAAAATTAGGTAAATGCAACCTCGGATGAAGTACAAAGCGTGACATATTATTCACCATGTCATTATTTATTTAGCAAAAATTAAGGCAAATTGCAGAAGCAGTGTGTGAAAACTTAAGCACACACTTACTGCTTCCATAGAAATTAAGAGGATAAGTAGCAGCCAGGTGCTGTTAATCAAATGAACTTGATCAGTTGATCAACAGCAAGTGTGACAACGTACATAAAAAAGTTGCATCTGAACAAACCACAAGACTTCTGGAACAATGTCCTTTGGGCAGATGAGACCAGAGTGGAGATGTTTGGCCATAATGCACAGCACTACATTTGGAGAAAACCAAACACAGCATATCAGCACAAATACTTCATACCAACTGTCAAGCACAGTGGTGGAGGGGTGATGATTTGGGTTTGTTTTGCAGCCACAGGACCTGGGCACCTTGCAGTCATTTAGTTGACCATGAACTCCTCTGTATACCAAAATATTCTAAAGTCAAATGTGAGGTCATCTGTCCGACAGCTTAAGCTTGGCCAAAATGTAACAGGACAATGATCCCATGCACACCAGCACATCTACAAAAGAGTGGATGAAAAATAAAAGAATCAAGGTGTTGCAGTGTCCCAGTCAAAGTCCAGACCTCACCCCCATCGAAATGCTGTGGTGGGACTTTAAGAGAGAGGTGTAAGGCAGTTAAGAATAGTGGGTCAAAATTCCTCCATAACAATGTGAGAGACTGATAAAGTCATACAGAAAACAATTACTTCGAGCTACTTCAAGTCACGTTAAATAATAATAATGCAGTAAGTATAATAAGTAAGTATAGTATAAATAATATGTTATGTATTGTTGTTCATCTCAAGTTGTATTTACCTAATTCTAAGACCTGGTAAGGACTAGATAATTTTTTATTATGTCCTGAAAAAGAACTGAAAGAGGCTGTATTTTATTTTATTTTTTTATCATGACTGTATCTTGAAATGTTGCTGAGAAAAATTCATACAGCCTGTCCAGTCATCAGTCACTACATCAGCTGGCAAATCAGTGACCATGCCTTCACATCAGACAGTCAGTCCCGAAGTTTCTTTACCAGCCAACAGCCCTCCAGTCAGTCAGTGAGCCAGCTCGCCAACACTAAGCCTGGTGCAGTTGTTATGGCAACAGATGAAGAGTTAACAGCATCTCTAGGCATTACTTTCACGGATAAACACACGCGCATACACAGCAGCTAATTGCAGGGCTGAGTAGCAGGATTTCACACTGGCACGCACACTGAAACACATAAGCTCTCATTCCCAACATTATTAAGGTTTCTACCAGTTCTATCTTGTTTCCATGACTCCAGGACACACTGAGATCTCATTTATACCACGCAGAGCTACAAACTATTAGTGTGTAATGGACCAGTCAGTGTTTTCCAGAGGACTACATGGATCATAAATAACTCAGTGGAAGATAATGTGCTGTTTACCTTGAAGATGCTTTACTTTTTGAAGAAATAAATGTAATGTAAATGTCTATTGATGAACATAAACGTTGGATATCTGTTAAATGTCAATCAGTTGTTAAATTATCTGGTCATCTTGCAGAGACCTCTGTGACCCTAGAAATGATTTGAACTGACTGTATAAAGAGAATCCATTTGGAAAAAACAGGCAAATTTGGACAAAACAAACAAACAAACAAATAGAAATGTTGTGGTTTGTGAAAATATAATATCAGTTGCACCTTTCAAGAAAATTAGAAAACCACTTTAAGCCACAGTATTTCGTCTTCATGCACAATGATCATGTAAATGATAAAAATGCAGACAGGTTTTGTGTGTATGTGCTGGTGTGTGTTTGACTTTCAATCACTTCAGGACACAAGAGGCTTAAGTGGTTTTGTGATTTTCATGCTGTGTTGTATCGGGGGGGACAACAGAACAGCCTGCATTAACTCTGCACTGATCTCTGTTACACACACATGAACACACACATACAGAATCCACAGGAGTTTCAGCAGGGGTGAGAACTGAGGTTTTTCTGGCTCCTTGGTGACCGGTTTGAGTCAGATTATCTCTCATCCTAAACACCTGTTCAGCTTCACTGAAAGTGAATATGAAAACCTTTAATTTATTGTTATTGCTTTTAAAAGGCTGCAAAAAAAATATTTTTTTCATTTTTAACCACCAGAGAAGTATAATTGACTTGCAGCCCTTACTTTCTGTGTTTAAAAACATCTCATCATTCATTCTTTGTGTAAGTGAAAAGCCAATAATTGATTTGACTGAGATGGACACACACAAGCTTGCAGGAGCCATGTATAGACAGCTTTTGGCTACTTGAGCTGACAAGGCATGATTTTCTTTGTCACAAGCGTGATAATTACATTATGGCACATGGCAAGGATCCACATAATGAGATCCCACTCTCTGAGAACAAAGGACGGCAGCCTGTTGCTTTATGGTTGTGATGCATTTAGATCGCTTACTTAACTAAAAGTATGAATACCATGCTTTAAAAATACTTAATTACATGTTGAAACGCCTGATTTGAAAACAAAAAAAGAATAATTACATGTAAAAGTGAAAGTACTTAGTTCAGAAAATACCCTCTGTGAGTGTTAACCTATCTTAACTATCATAACCTATAGCACTGATCATTCATAATCATGCAATGTGTAAACATCACTCGCATATAACCATTTTTAACTGCTCTGCCTATGTGTAAATGTAAATATCTGTAACTGTGGATTTATCTGTTCATTCTCGACTGACTGAGATCAGTAATCATGAACAGGGTGGCATTTTTGCATACAAAGTTTTCAAATTATTACCAAAGTAGCAAATTTTCTGTGAATTTATTAAGCTTTTTAGCTCTATACACTTTTAGCTATAGCTGTAAAATAACCGGAGTAAACAGTACAATAAATAAATGCATTCCAATAAATGTATGTAATGACACATATACAAAATAATATATGTACTTCAAATTGTACTTTTGTGCCGATTTGCAGTAGCTGCACTTAGTTATATTGCACCATAGCAACTACCTTACAGTTCCTTTTCTTGCAAGGCATCAAACAGATGCAGATGACTGTAGTTGTGAACAAATGCAGTTTGGCTCCTTAATTGACTTGGTATTATCAAAAGCTACTTTCTTTTATGGTGCATCAACATTTAGTTGTCCAATATATGCCTTCTATGTATAACATCTAAAGAAATCCACTTCGACTTATGCTTACAGCTCAGTGGCAGGTTAGCTTTGTCAGCATTAAGGCCCCTTATTAATGAACTTTTTGGGATCAATTTATTGATTGGATGCAGATTAGAAAACCCCTACTCTCTCTCTCTCTCTCTCTCTCTCTCTCTCTCTGTGTGTGAGAGAGAGTGAGAGAGAGTGTGTGTGAGTGTGTTTACTGGATATGAATGATTCATAGAAGACTGGAAAAGTGTCTGCATGACACATGCACAACATGCTGATGCTGAGATGATCAGTCAAACCAGATTCTAACTGATCATCAGTTTCAAAGATTAATGAAGATGGTGAACAACACTTTTAATTTTAAAAAATAATAATAATTGATTGGAAACAGTTACAGGGGCGTGTACCAGGAAATGTTCAACTCTGTGTGGTGAGTGGCTAACACTGTTGTTCTCTCAGTGCTTGCACTGGCTCCTTTCAGGATCTCTGGTTTCTATAGCCATCAAAAACATGCTAGATTAATTTTCCCATTACTGTGCCCCATTGAAAAAGGCGCCTTTATACACCAAAGAGTAAATCTCTGTTTGCCGCGAAATGGCTGCCCACTGCTCCTAATGCCTAGGACAGGCAAATGCAATGAGTTTCCCCTACAGGGATCAATAAAGTATATCTTCCTCTTATCTCTGTCCGACTATCTAAATCAGGATGGAAATTATTCTTCAGCATCAATAAAAAACACTCCTGCCAAAGACAAAATCAATGTTTATGTGGTTTTTGTGATTAAATTTGAGTAAACTTCATTAATTTAAACTGTGATCACTGCTTTCTTAATATTGACTCCCGAGAGCACTGTTGATTTCAAAAACCTCTCAAAAAGAGGACAGAGAAAGTGATCTAAAGCCTTGAGGCCTGTACTGCAAAGAGCTGAATATTTTTTATCTCAAGCCTATTATGGACAGTCATTAAGGCTCATCATGAGATCATCAGACTCTGCTGTGCTTATGGTAGGGTAAATGACTCAGATAAAGCAATAAAGCCAACCACTACAAATCCACCAGTTTATTAAAATTACACTACTACTGATGATATAGCGGTACTTCAGTGTCTCAGTAAAATCTTTCAGAGGCATGCATCAGCATTTTAGAACATATGTGCATGATGTAAAGGGTTGGGACACATTCATCTTTATTTATGTAATGCTATACAATTAGGCTTTAACTGTGCCACAGGGTCTTAATCATTTAAACTGTTGATTTGAGAGTTTGGCATTGATTTCCTGTGACATGATGGAGACAGAGACAGGGTGGACGGTCAGAGTGACCTCCACTATAATGATAGAGGTCAAACCTTTAAATTAATCTGAAGTAATGTTGTGAAATGTGCATTTTTGTGCTGTTGTTTCCATCATGACATGTTTTATATGTTTATATATGTTTGTGTACATTCCCTTGTCTTAATACATTTATCAAAAGTACCTCAATAGACTTGACATATTTTGAAAAAAGTACACTTGACCAAATGAAAGAAACTTTATCAACAGTGCAAGTATTAAATTTACAATATGATTTTGCCAGGTATGCTGGTGTGTCTCCTCAACCCATAGGGGTGTTGTGTTATATTGGTATTTATGATTGACAAAAATGAAATACTGATATCATGTTAAAATACACATGTAACAAAATGGCAAATAATTGTTCTTTTTGTGCTCCTATGTTTATGGATATAGGCTCTCTTAACTCCTTTCATCTGACAACAAAGAGAGAAAACACAATAAACAAAAGTCAAAGTAAAATAGCTTTTTTTCACCTTCTATAGATATTCACTTGCTTAGTGGGAGTACTGAGAAGATTACCAGTAAATGTATTCTGAAAATTAATGATACCTACAAACACTCACCGGGCACTTTATTAGTTACACCTTATTAGTACAGGGTTGGACCCCCTTTTGCCTTCAGAACTGCCTTCATTTTTCATGGCATAGATTCCTCAGAGATTTTGGTCCATATTGACATGATAATATCATGCAGTTGTGACATGATTTGTTAGCTGCACATCCATGATGAGAATCTCCCATTCCCCCACATATAAAAGGTGCTCTATTGGATTGAGATCTGGTGACTGGGGAGGCCATTTGAATACAGTGAATTCATTGTCATGTTCAGTAAACCAGTTTGAGATGATTTGAGCTTTGTGACTTGGTGCATTATCCTGCTGGAAGCAGTCATCAGAAGATGAATACACTGTGGTCATAAAGGGATGGACATGGTCAGCAACAACACTCAGCTGGCTGTGGTGTTTAAATGATGGTCAATTGGTCCTAAAGAAAATATCCCCCACACCATTACACCACCACCAGTCTGAACTGTTGATACAAGGCAGGATGGATCCATGCTTTCATGTTGTCATCCGAATGTCGCAGAAATCGAGACTCATCAGACCAGGCAAAGTTTTTCCAATCTTCTATTGTCTATTTTAGTGAGCCCGTGTGAATTGTAGCCTCAGTTTCCTGTTCTTAGTTGACAGGAGTGTCACCTGGTGTGCTCTTCTGCTGCTTCTGTGTGGTCTTCTAGACCGTCTGCTTCGTGGTTCAATGTGTTGTGTGTTCAGATACACTCTTCTGCATTCCTTGGTTGTATCAAGTGGTTATTTGAGTTACTGTTGCCTTCCTATCAGCTTAAAGTAGTCTGGCCATTCTCCTCTGACCTCTGGCATCAACAAGGCATTTTCACCCAGAGAACTGCTGCTCACTGGATATTTTCTTTTTTTTTTCACACCATTCTCCGTAAACCTTGGAGATGGTTGTGTGGGAAAATCCCAGTAGATCAGCAGTTTCTGAAATACTCATTCTGATGCTCAGTTTGTACTTCAGTAGGTCATCTTGACCATGTCTACATGCCTAAATGCACCGAGTTGCTGCCATATGATTGGCTGATTAGATATTTGCGTTAAAGGCCAGTTTGAACAGTTGTAACTTATACATTGGCCGGTGAGTGTACTTTCTGATGATTTTAGTCCCATTTTGTTAATCTCCCTTATTGTGTGACTGTGAATCACAGTAAATGCTGTCCAGATTTCCATTTAATTTGGTATAGGCCTGACGTTTGCAATGTCATGTTTTTGACCTTGCATTTCAAATTATGGACTACAGAAATTCGCTGAGTTTGTTAATCATAAACTTTGAATATTTTATTTGGTGGCCTATTTTTATTTATCTGGCTGATTGTACCTGGATTTAATACTCAACTCTGCTCATTAATAAAATTTAACTACACTTTCTAGGTGTAGTAACAGTCTTTTTTTTTTTTTTTTTTTTTTTTTTTTTTTTTTTTTTTTTTTTTT
>VUQI01033546.1:0-10414 GCA_015106735.1 Paratilapia polleni | reverse complement strand
TAAAACAATGTTTTTTTTTTTTTTTTTTTTTTTTTTTTTTTTTTTTTTTTTTTTTTTTTTTTTTTTTTTTTTTTTTGGCACATGTGATAGGCTCCAGCCCCAACCGTGACCCTGAATAGGATGGTTACACTTTTCCAATTATCTGTTGTTTACACAGTGAATCTAAAACTCCTTCTATAATGTGTTATACTGCTAATACTTAATAATGCAACCTATGTTTGTCTAGAAGAATCAAGTGGAGTTTTCTTTGTAGATTTCTGTGTTATCAGTGAGTTGTTAAGAGGCTTTCATACCAGAAAATTTACTAAGAGACTCCTGTTTGTTTGCTAAAATACAGGACCCACAGGCTGTCCTTGGACTTGGTGGAGCAATGAAGAGCCTGGTTTCAGCCTCCCTGCCTCAGGTTTTGGTTGCTCTAGCTGCTGTTTCCCTCACCAGTACATCAACCAGCTTTGTCCAGCTGACTGCTCAGGAGATTGTGAGTAAAACTGTTTCATGTGCTATTTAATTTTTTTTTCCTGCTTGCTTTGCAAATGGAAAGGTCACAAAGGTTTAGACCACAATGGACTAGACTTTAACTTCTTTTTGTAGTGTGTGTCTGTGTATGTGTGTGCAGGCTAGTTATATTTTGAGATATATTGTGTATTTTTGTTTGCTTTTGTAAATTTTTTGTTGTCTTTTAAATAGCGATTTAAATATTATTTCATTGAACTAAAATTCAATATTTTGGAAAAGGTATTGTGGGATCATAGGTATATTTCTTTTGTTATGTTTTGATTTAATAAAACTGTTAAAGATGAAGAAAGGAGTTAGTGCGGCAAAGACCAGGGCTTCTACAAACTGAAACCAGCTACATGGAAGGGGTGCTACATTTTTATTTTTATTTTGTTACTGAATGCAAAATATTCTGTCCCCTTGTCCCACATCACTTTACTTTCCCCAATCATACCATAATTTCCACAACTTTCTTAGTGACATTGATACTTGTGGAGTGATTTATAATGCTTCCTGCTATCATCTCCTGACTCAAGAAACAATTTTAAGAATCAATACCAGACTAAATGACTGACGATGGCCATTTTTGTGTGGTGTAGAGAACTGCCAGGTGCACTTGCTATTTTTCTACGTGAAGTGATGCCCCATCGGTTGCTCTCGTCCAGACCTCATCATACGTGCTGATTTGACATTTCCTCTTAAAAGGCCACAGATAGATCATGTATTTGAAGACTGGGTGCAGGAAGACTGCAATATAAAAAGTAATAAGCCTTGTCATACTGGGAGCTCCATTTTTTTTAGTTTTGTAGGCTGATTTTATGTGGAAACATGGTAATATCACAGAAAATGTTCATAAAATGTACAATAAAATATCTAGTAATAATTTGTTTACAAAGGCTGTATGTGTTGCTCTGTTACATTTATGAATTAAGTGCCAATACATATGATGTGCATGAAAAGTGTAGTTCCTAAAACAATATTCAGTAATGGTTATCAGTTAAGCTGCACCACTCTGGGCAACAGATTTTCCTGATACTGGAGGCGTTTTCATGCACAGTGGGGAAGGTATAAAAACTTATGAAGCCCACAGAGATTTTATTCAATTTACTCAATTCACTCAGCTCTAATCTCAGAGACTGCAATCTTTTCTATAATAAGCATCTGGGCTGAAAAAAAAAAGGAAATTCAAACAGCATGGCTGCAGTGTTTATGATCAAAGCAAAGATTAACCACTGCAGCTTTGTTGATTTTCATACCAGTAACCTCAAATCTTCCAGTCTGTGTCATTGGTTTTCAGATCACCCGCCATCTACAGATGCACAGCTGTGAGTATGTATTGACCTTGGCTCCTCTGGAGTGTGTTTGTACTTGTGGATGAGGGCGCTTGTATAAGTGTGACAGAGAGTAGAGCGGTGAAGTAATGAGGGGAGAAACTGTGATAGAGTAGTGAAGAACAGAGAAACATAACAAGCTCGCTTCCAAATCAAATATCTGTGTAATATTACTGGTTTGTTTCTCAGTCTCTAAAGATCTTGTATAGTTACAAGACGATATAGTATGAACTCCACCCTTTTAAATAAATAAGTACATATAGTACTGTGCAAAAGTCTTGAGCTACCCCTAATTTCTTTATATTTTGCTTCCAAGGAGCCAGACTTTTTTGTAATTTTTTAAAGTGGTCTTGAGCAATAATTCTTCAGGCTTTCTGAAGGTCTTTAAACAGGAAGAAAATCCACACACATCCTCACCACAATGTGGGGCAGGTGCCAGGCCTAAAAAATAAGCACAAAAAAGGATTAACAGCTCGCAAACTGCAGAACTCCAGTGATCCTTATTTATTGCATCTAGTAGTGTGTGACGTTTCAAGCACTCCTGCTCTTCATCAGACAGTGAAACACAGGGCCATCTTAAATCACCTGTGATTGGTCATATGACCACTACCCATGACAATAATATCCAATCAGAACCACGTCTTACATAGGTCAAACAGTTGATAAATAAATCATCTACAAGTAATACATATTGCCCTGGCATAAGTCTGAAAATACCAACCAAATAACAAATAGAAAGAAAGATATCCATAATGTCTCAGGCAATATCTAACAATAAAATACTTGATGCAATGAATTAGACAGATATCAAATTTACTCACCCAATAAACCACAATGTGTCACATACAGTACCTACTATACAAAAAGTTATTCAACTATGATATACAATATACAATATCAAGAGAAGCCCTCAAGAAGATCTTACACTGCCATCAGGCTACTGCACCGTCATCAAGTATACGAAAACTCCTAAAGAGATGCTTGCATTATTAGATGCAGTAAATGTAATGAATATTAAATGATCCACAGCTTAAGGCACAACAACACATGAATCCATAAAAATTACATAGAGAGCCTGAAATTATGACATCGGAATCCAAGGAATCATAAAAAAGGATGAATGTCCATTTGTTCATTGAGACCTTTAGGAGCCAAAGTGTCAAGAGTATAAATCAAAAAAAGTTCACGCTGTAAGAGTAGAGTGTTAATGTCTCCTCCTCTTCTTGGGAGTAGTAAATGCTCAATACCAACATAGCTCAGATAAGACACATTGTGATTCATTATCTTAAGGTGGTTTGCAACTGGACTTTCTTTTTTGTTTGTTGAGTCACTTAACGCTTACCTATGAATCATTCAAGCATAAAAAGGCACCTAACTCAAGGGACAAACCAATATTGTGTCTACACATAACCAATTTTACAGTTGTATCTTTAGGCACTTACTAGCAGCCTGTTGCAAATACACATAATTTGTTCCCATTTCTTTAGCTGAATCTACTAAAGATGGCAAAAATAACACAGTTGCACCAACAAGTTGATTCCAAAAGATCTATTAGCCAAAAACATGGCATATCTCAGCATGGTGCGCGGTGTATCCTTAAAAAACTGAGAAAACTGGACAAGTGGAGGACAGAAGAAGAAGTGGCAAGCCTAAAAACTATCTGCAGTGGAAGATAGTTTTTTCAGTGTCTGTATCTGTCATATCCTTAAGAAATAGGAAAAAATACAGCAAAGACCTGACACAGGACCTGAGAGATGCATCTGGACCTTCAGTTGAGCGAAGCCTCATCAGAAATGGTCTCAGTGGAAGGGTGGCTGTCAAGAAGCCATTCTTAAGGAAGGGAAATGGAGAAAAGGCTGAGGTATGCCATATTACTTAAGAATTGGACTGAAAATCAGGGGCAACAGGTCTTATGAAGTGATGAATCCAAATTTGAAAGTTATTGGTTCAAATCTTCGTCAGTACATATGGAGGAGGTCAGGAGAGAGGTACTCAGTGAGTGTCTACAGCCAACTGTAAAACACAGTGGAGGCTCTGTCATGGTTTGGGGCTGCAGCCAGTGGTGTTGGAGATCTTGTCAAAATTGATGGAATTATGAACACAGAAAATTACTGTCACATTTTTATCCACCATGCAGTACTACCTGGAAAGCATCCGATTGACAATGGCCAAACTTTGTTTTTTATATTCTTTTTTAAAAAAAGCTATTTTAGGTTCATTTTGTATCTCATTTCCTCCACTGTTTATTGTAGTCTCCTGTGTGTCATAAGGCACTATGTAAATGCGGTGCTTGAGTAATTATCATCATAATTATTATACAACAAGAATAACTGCAGCTGGAAAAGAAACAGAATACGTCCAATTTAGTGTTGAAGTACAGTCTTTAAATCATTTATGCACTGTAGTAATTTCTTGCCATCGATGTGGGCTCACCTGCCAGAAAAAGGTTGGGAGCCCCTGAAGAGATCCATGCAGAAGTCTGCACAGAGGCAGACTTGGCCCTGTGGCTAATGATGATTGCCAAGGCTCCATATACACACAGTCACACAGAAAGCTTGGCTCACAGCAAGGCCCTGGCACCAAGTGGGGCTTGCTGTGTGCAAGTTCAGATCAACCCACCTAGCTCTATTTCCTCCCCTCACTCTTGTCATCTTCTCCAGATCTCCTGCTTGGGGATGCTGCTATGCCACCATGTGAGAAGCAGGTATAGAAAACACAAAAACACTATTAAAGGGAAAGTAAAAGATCAGAGGGATGGAAAGTGAATGAAAAATGGGAAAGAAGAGGGAAGGATGAAGGGAGACAAAGTGACAGAAGAGTGAAATCTGTCAGTTGGCTAGGCTTCATTGGAGGGGATTTAGAGTTTTGGGGTAGTACAGGAGATTTGGACACAGACCATGGACTGTCCCTGGGACCACTCAATCATGCTGCTGTTGACAGATTTCAACCAACACTTCTATTTAGAAAGTAAACCAACCCCACCAAAAAGATGGTCAAAAATCGATTTCTGCCTGCTGACAACACATACTTAAAATGCATGGAGAAAGTAGCTCCATGCCTTGTATGCCTCAAGAGACTGGTGACTTTTGATTGGTATCTAAATTTATACAGTGAAAATTCTGAGTTTTATAACAGTGTGCCAATTAAGGTTGGGCTTGTGTGGAAGTGATAACAATAAGAAAGACAGCTTCTTTAAACTTCAGATGTGTTAATCCAAAAGATCTGCCCTGAAGCCCTCACAGCAGTCTTGTGATTGGGAAAAAAAAACCCTATCTACAATCAGTCCATCTTGTTCTTCTAGTGTGGTTCACTGTTACCTTATGTCTTTTGACTAAAAACATCATATGTCCTATTCTAGAAATGTCACTCATTAACTTTTGTTAGCTCTGACAGTATTGACCTGCAGCATAATAGTTATTGTTGCAGGCTGATTGTAATTAGCAGCCTTTGTATGAACTCTTCAGTGGCTTTCATTGATTGAATTGAATATTGAATTGAATGTGGAGCGAATTACTAGGCAAGTAGCTTTCATATACAGTGTAACACACGACAGGTATGTGACTGAGAGTCTGTGTGTGTGTGTGTCATGAGTACGTTATTAACTTATTCATATTGTTCCAGTTTTAAAAATGTAAAGATTTTTGTCATTGCTCTGTTTTAAGTCATTGTAGAGCTCTCCCTGTGCTCTGAGAATCCCTGATTGGTATTTAAACCATTTTAAATTATGTTCTGACATTAAATCAGTTGCTGTCCTACATAATGGGATTAAATAATTAATTATAATTATAGATATCATTTTTATAGCTCACAGTTTTTCTTTTATAGCTTTGCTATATGTTTGCATCTCAATTAAAACATGTTTTCCTTAGTTAAATGTATACTCATGACTTGCTATTTTATTAGGTACACCTTGCCAGTACCGGATTGGACCCCCTTTTGCCTTCAGACTGCCTTAATTCTTCATGGCACATGTTCAACAAGGTGCTGGAAACATTCCTCAGAGATTTTGGTACATAGTGACATGTACCGTCTGGCACAAACAGCCATGCCATGAAAAGTCACTTAAATTCTGATGCTTGGTTTGAACTTAAGCAGGTCATCTTGACCATGTTTACATTCCTAAATGCATTGAGTTGCTGCCATGTGTAGGCTGATTAGCTATTTGTGTTAATGAGCAGTTGAACATGTGTACAAAATAAAGTGGCTGGTGAGTGTAAATCTCAAGAAGAAAATTATTTAAAAGAGGGGGTCTGAATTAATGAGACTCTTGACTGCTAGGATCTGCAAGAGAAAGATCATTTGACAGTCACAGCCAGCTGTGAGGCATCTTTTTTTTGTGACAGATTTCTGTGTGATAAAGTACAAAGCAGGTTTTTCTGCTTTGTACTTTATATTATAAATACACTGTAAATCTAAATTTTGAAAATCACAATCGAGGATGACACCAATATAAGTTACAGTCCAATGAAGAGAACGGCATATGCAGTAGTTAAAAACAGAATTTCAATTTCTTAAAATGTATTCATAACACAATTGAGTTTCCAAAAAAATTGGCTGCTCTGCAAAATGTCATTAAAATTGATTGATATTGATCCCTACAGCAAAAACACAACATATCAAATGTTGAAAGTGAGAAAATTTGTTGATTTTTTTTTTTTTTTAATTAATGCTTTTGAATTTGATGCCAGCAAATGTTGGGGTAGGACAGTGCTTGCATTGTGCCTGAACGTGATCATAAGATGGTAACAGAAACACAAGGTTAATGTTAGATAGCTTGCTAAAAAAGCTCACCCAGCTGCAAGTGGTAAGTCTGCATTTAAAAATGTTATACTGGCTCATAGTAGCTTACTAGTGCTAGTTAAAGCTCATCAAAACTTTGAGCAGCACTGAATGAATCTGTGTGAAAATGTGTCACACTACTGTTGTAGACTAGTTAGAAATTCACTAACTAATGCATTTCTGTCATTCCACAGATATCCACTGTGACTGAACTACAAAAAGTCGCTACATGTAAATAAGTTGTTAGATTAAAAAGGTATAAAATACGGACTGTACATGACCTCTGGGTAAACAGTATATTCTTGTAATTTTCTGCTTTGTGACAGCGTTTTTATTGCAATTTGGTAAACATACCACAAAATCTCTGCTTGTGAAGTCGATACACACATTGACACAGTTACATCAGTCTGTCTCTTTTTGTGTCTTACAATATTTACGACTTCATTTCTGACATGCGGTGAATTGTTTTTCCCCATCGCCTGTGCCTTTTGATAACTAAATTGCTTTCACCGTGTTTTTGCAGCATTAGCTTGTCTTGACAATACTCTGAGCAGCAGCAGGGATTGTTGTGACACAGCTGTGACATACATCACTCAGTAAACCCGTTAAATGCCCAAAGAAGCCAATAGAGGAGGAAAATTGGATAACAGGCAACTGAGCTGCATTTATCATCCATCCCCTAGACAATGCAGATGACACCTGTATTTAGTCTTTGCTGTGATTTTTTTTTCCAGCCATGGATTGATTTGCTGTACATGTGGGTATGAAAGGAGAGGAAATTTGCAAAGAAAAGGCAAATGTTTGAAAAAATTATTTGCTTGTGCCTTTGAAAATGATCTAAATTTAATGTCGCTCTCCACAGATATAATCTCAAAGGATGAGGTTGGTAATGAATGCTGCTCTCCTACTAACGAGTACTATGCATGTATCAAAAACCGATTTGTCTTCTTCCTCTGTGCCATAGAGCTTTATTGTTGTCAAAAAACTATTAAAAACACATCACTGAACCATAAAATTGCGCTGGCTGGCACGTTTCTTCATTAAGAAAAATATGGTTGCTGGAGTTTATTTAGAAATAGCTCCACAGACTAATAGCAGCGATCACTTTCACAGTCTCTGGAAAGGCAGAAGCCACTGTGCTTACTCGCTAATGTAGTTTTTATTGTAAACAATCAGTTTTTCTTTTCATTGCGCAAGGTTGGCACTAGAAAACGATGTGCTTGGTACCTTGCTGTGGAAACGTCTGAACTGCACAATTATCTACTTTTCCACTCTGAGAAATGCCTCACTGCAGGTGTGTGAAGAAGTCGGGATAGAGAGTGTAGCATGAAAGTTCACTCTGGTCTCTCTCAACTTGCAGCTGCTGTACAAACAGAGTGCAAACATTTCTTGTAGCTCTGTTTGGTCTGCCCAGAGCCTCACTATCTGTCAGTGGGGTCACGTTTGTATCTGTTTTGGTTCTCAGTCTTTCCCTCTTATCATACCCCTGTTGTACTTTTTCTTCTCAATACTCCAGTTCATACAAGTTGTATGAATCCAGAGCATCTGAACATCTCTTTTTGAGCATCAGACGTATAGTCATAGTCATTGCATTGTTCAGACTCTACCTCAGAAATTGTACATTTCTCAAAAAAGGCTTCCAAAGTCAAGAGGTTGTGATATAAGGTGATATATAACGAGTTAGCAAAGCAGTGAACTTAGAGTCCTCTTTTCCTGAGGACTGCCCAGTGGTCTTTGCCATAGTGACTAATTTCCAGTAACTGAAAAAATGCCTACTGATTAGTCCATAGAGCTGTTTAACAAACAAACAAACAAACAAACAAACAGGTGGTTGGTGGTGATCAAACAAGTGATAAATACAATGGAAACTGTTTTACATATATTACAGTATACTCTGCAGTAGATTTTGCAAGGCAGTGATCTTGGGGGTTTGCTTTACTTATTCACTTTTCATTTATTTCAATTTATTTCTTAGAAGAACAGCCCTTCTGTCTAAGCAACCCTTGTATTTTTTTCTGTTTGTAAAAAAAAAACTTTTTTTTTTGTTTTTACCTATAATTAATACAATTAGTGGTAAATTCCATTGTTTTCATGCTGAGATTAGCATCTGGTTGTTTATCATGGGATTTTATTTATGCATGTCTTCTGTTATCCTTAAAATAACAATATGTTTAGTAAATCTGTTGAGATAGATGATGATACTCATATCTTTTTTTCTATATGAGTTCTACAGTGGTTTGCTCTTAACTAAGGTTTAAAGTGGATTTGAATGTTGAGCTCCATGTCTATAGTTCTAGGTAAAAAATCAGGTAATTGCCCACTGGATTGCAAAATCCAGCAAAATGTCAATAATAATAAACAACTAAAGGGACACATTAAAGTGTTCATATCTATCTGTCTGTCTGTCTGTCTGTCTAGAGTCAGGCGCTGTGCCAAGATTCTGATTTTGGACGGGCCTGAGTAAATGGGGCTGGGCCTTGTAATTACAGAAGTTAATGCTTTTAATACTACCGCTCCTATTTATTAAAAGCGGGTATATACGTGTGTATAAATTAAGAAAACAGTGCCCGATCTATTATTGTTATTTTTACTGTGGATTGTGAAGACCAGTATAGGCTTTTCCATTCATTTAAACACAGAGATCCAAAGTGTAATTAAATAAATGCATCACATATAGATGAGAGAGAAAGAGTGAGAGAAAGAAAGAGACTGTTGGGTGAGCTACATTGACTTATATCGGCAGAGAGAGAGCAGCACGCTGCACTGTACAACCATTAACTTGTCTAAACAGAAATCGCCTGCATTCAAGGAGAAAAGTAAAACAGGCAGAAATTTCAGCTCTAACTGCCATCTTTTCTATTGTTCTCTAGGTTTTTCTACTTTCAATAGAAAATGTATTTGCTGTATTCAGTGACTTCATCCTGACTCTAACCCGTTACTCACATTCTGCCAGCCAGACACTAAAGGAGTATTTCTACTGTTAAAAAACAAGCAAACAAACAAAAAAACAAATAAAAAGCCTAAAGCCCAAATAAAAATGCAAGAGAAACACATCCACTAATTACAGGTGATCTATTTGTTAACAGTTCTCATGACAAATTAGTTTTTTTCCACTGAGGCCATGTAAATGTCTCATAAACAGAATAACCAAGTCTTTTACTTTTTTAGAAAGGAAAACACATTTAGTAACTGAAATACTTCTCACAGGTAGTCAGCCAGTTTGCAACCAAGTTTCACTCCAGCTTCACCTTGTCATGCTACACTATATTGCCAAAAGTATTCACTCACCCATCCACATCACTGAATTCAGGTGTTCCAATCACTTCCATGGCCACAGGTGTATAAAATCAAGCACCTAGGCATGCTTCTCCGTCTGGCAATCCGATGGACGAGTCTGGGTTTGGCGGTTGCCAGGAGAACGGTACTTGTCTGACTGCATTGTGCCAAGTGTAAAGTTTGGTGTAGGGGGGATTATGGTGTGGAGTTGTTTTTCAGGAGTTGGGCTCGGCCCCTTAGTTCCAGTGAAAGGAACTCTTAATGCTTCAGCATACCAAGACAATTTGGACAATTTCATGCTCCCAACTTTGTGGGAACAGTTTGGGGATGGCCCCTTCCTGTTACAACATGACTGCGCACCAGTGCACAAAGCAAGGTCCATAAAGACATGGATGAGCAAGTTTGGTGTGGAAGAACTCGACTGGCTTGCACAGAGTCCTGACCTCAACCCGACAGAACACCTTTGGGATGAATTAGAGCGGAGACTGCGAGCCAGGCCTTCTCGTCCAACATCAGTGTCTGACCTCACAAAT
>VUQI01033545.1:10115-23002 GCA_015106735.1 Paratilapia polleni | reverse complement strand
CCTCTACAGAGCACCTGCACCGCATCCCTCATCACCTGCCTGCTCTTAAGGACCAGTTCAAGCACTCCACCTTCGCCAGATTGTCTGCTCATCCGTGCGGTAATCAGGCTACCTTTAGATATACCAATAAGTTAGAAATCTTGTTACTCACCTGTGGCTGCCCTGTTTCTCGTTTCAGTTCTCCGTATCCATTCAAGGATAATCTCACCTGTCATTTGCTCCCCGTCTCTGGACCTACTGGATTCACTCCTAAAACCATTCACCTGCCTGTCCTCCCTCCAACGTCTCCTCCAGAAAGTGAACCCCTGGCTCCAATGCATCACCGGATTCCCCCAAGTAAGATTGCTCGTCCTGCCCTCACCCAGTAAGTGGATCTCAGTGGATTCTCTGATTAATCATCTTTCTCTTCTTCCAGTACACACCTGTGACCTGACTCGCCGGCTTCCGAGCTGTGAACTGTTTATTATCCCATTCCAAATAAACTGTAAACTCGGTCAGTACTGTTTCCTGAGTCGTGTGTGAGTCCTGGTATCAAAAGAGGCCTTCTTGGCCTATGACATTTGGTGTGGAAGAACTTCACTGGCCTGCACAGAGTCCTGACCTCAACCCAATAGAACACCTCTGGGATGAATTAGAGTGGAGACTGCGAGCCAGGCCTTCTCGTCCAACAACAGTGTCTGACCTCACAAATGAGCTTCTGGAAGAATGGTCAAAAATTCCCATAACCACACTCCTAAACCTCGGGGAAAGTCTTCCCAGAAGAGTTGAAGCTGTTATAGCTGCAAAGGGTGGGCCGACATCATATTAAATCCTGTGGATTAAGAATGGGATGTCACTCAAGTTCATATGTAAAGGCAGACGAGCAAATACTTTTGGCAATATAGTGTATATAATTAACTTTGTCTTTCTGCCCATTAAGGATATTTTTGTCAAGAAAAAGACTTTCTGATTGTGTCACAGTATAGTTAGAGTGAGGCACCACACACCCTCACATATCTGACCTGACACTGGCTCTTAAACTTCACAGTGCTTAGGACTTGAGCCAGTGTATACTTTGGATACTGTGCCAAATTAGTTTATAGTCCAACTTAACTCTAGAATCATCTTAGATCAAAGTTAGCTTAGTTGTCTTTCCCCTTTAACTCGAGATGTCTGAGGCCAAGTGCTCAGCTTTCCTGCTCTATCATCTGATATTCTTTGTAAACCTTTCCAGACCAAAGTGCTAAGATGCTTTTTGGAAGCTGGGCTTAGCTCTTCTTAGTACCAGATGACTCCTCAAGCCCCATGCTGCTTCCAATACTGCAGCACTGCCTGCAGCCAAGCCATAAGTGATACAGATAGAGAGAGAGAGAGAGAGAGAGTGAGAAGAGGCGGGTGGGGGGGCTGAGATGACTCGTTCGTCTAGTCAGGTTTGTTCTCCTCTGTCAGCCTTCCCAAGCATCCGTCCATCCTGCTGAGACAAAAAGAGATGAAAGTGTGAGGATAGCTCGGCGGCTACTGAGAGGAAAGGTGAAGAGAGCTCCTGCAGGGATGGCGAGGAGCAAAGCAGGCAGGGGGTTAGAACTGGTGAAAATAGCCTGAGCAGAACTACAAGCTGAATTCCTAATGCTACATTTGCTTTTCATTGGCTCCGGTGGTCTGTCATCTGCCGCTTGCCAGAGAAGCACTTACAATCAGACCTCAAGTATTATAGGAACTCCCTGGTGCTGCTATGGAATTCATTGATCTAGCTTGGTGCAATGAAAGTTGATTTTACATGAGTTCAATCTCAGAAAATAACTTTTTTTTCCTTTTCAGACAGTAACTGGTATAGCTGGTGGATGGTCCTTTGGTAAAATTGCACTTGCATTTCATGCAAGTGCAATTTTACCGTCTTTTTTTTAATCTGCTGAGTGTGAAATTTGACATTAGCGTGAAAATGGAAAAGGTTTTTGCTTCGGGTAACATGGTGGTAACATGTTAACACCTGCACAGAGGCCTTTAAAAGTAAGCAGAATTACCTATCACACTGGATGTTGATACTGTAGAAAACTGTAGAAATGTAGATAATTAGATCTCAGGGAAGTCTGTGTTTCACTGAATCTAAAAATGTGTGCTTCATATATGCATGTTCTTATTGGCAGAATTACTTGGCTTTGCCCTTACTGTACATGCATAGCTAATATTAATGCTATTCAAAGGGGACTTATTAGTCTAAAGCCCCGCTAGCAACTTTGTGAAGCTATAACTTGAGCTAAATGTTAATGTCAGCATGCTAACATAAGTTTGGTGACAGTGCTAACATGCTCGTGTTTAGCAGGATTAATATGGTAGTTTAGCATACTACCGAGCTAAGAATGTTAATTAGCACTGAAGACAAAAAACAGCTGAGGCTCATATAAATATTCTGTAGGTTTTTAGCAATAAGAAACAAGTTAAAATTGTAAGTCTGGGGGTCACCAAAGTTATTAAAGTTTCTCCTGAGGCGAATACAGTGCTTGTACCGCGTTTTATGGCAATCCAGTAGTTTCTGAGACATTTCACTCTAAACCACTTTTGTCAAAGTCATAGTGAAACTAAATAAAAAGTCAGGAGATCACCAAAGTCATCAGGATGTATCCTCTGGGCAAAATGGAGCTCTGTACTATTTCACTGCAGTCCACCCAATAGCTGCTAAAATCACCAAGAGAAAAGTGGTTACTATTGGGGCAGTTAGTTCTTAATTCCAACTCTTTTTCAACAAATAAATTCTGACTCCAGTAAAAATGATGATTCAAAGTAGATTTTTTTTAACCTCAACCATACTGTTCTCACCATCACTCAGCATCAAATTAGTAAGTTTTTGTATCTGCTAACATGACTAAAACTTAGAACTGTACAGTCTATGGATCCACTGATTGATTGGAATGTGCTCTCATCCAGCCAAATTCTCACTGGTTGGTCAGTTGCAGGTGTTTTGTTTATAAGGAGAAAATCGCCACATCACTATCCTTTCAGGACTGAGTCACAAACTTTTTCAAACTAATTGACACCATGCGAGAGAAGGATTGGGTGTGGCTGCATTTTGTTCAAACACATCTAAAAAGTCAAGTGTAGCAGTTTGCATATCGCAGTTCAACTGCCAACAAAGCATGTCATCTAAAAATGGTAAGCCCACTTGGCTGGGTTAACCAACTTGTGTGGTTCAGCTTCTGTCAGTAGCATCCACACCACACACTCTTCTCTGATTTAAATGGAAGAATGGCACAAAATCTGTTATGATTTCACTGAAAATAAGGTTAAAGTGATTTATTGTACTGTACATGGTAGCCTTTTATGTCTATTTATAACTCATTTAGGCTAGGAGGCTAGCAGGTAAAGTGCACTCCACACACCCCCACCAACCAACCAACTGGTTGAAGAGAAGGTACGATTTTAGTAGACTTTTACTAGTCACATGTGATTTAAATCATGTTTTCAAAACCTGCACTCCATTGCATAATTCTCTTTATAGTGGACTGCCTCCAATAGTCCTGAAACTAGTGAGGCAGAAAGTAAGAATGAATGGTGTTGAAAGGCAGCAAAGAGTTAATGAGCCACTCACAGACTTATAATTATTGTTACCAGAATTTTTTAGTAGGTTAACTGTTAACCACTTAATATTTTATAAATCAGGCCTTTTGATAGTTTGCAATTGTGCCATATGTGCCAAAAGGTTTCTCTGCTTATAATGCAAAAGAAGGTTATTCGCTTACTAGCTTTTAAGAGCGAATAAAATCTGAATGTGGGTAAACATGCAGCTGAAATGTTGCACAAAAGCATTCATTTTAACAGACCTGTGAATTAAGCACTAAAAACGGTTGTGTTTGGGACACATTGAGAGTTTAATGCGTTCTTAATGGAGCAACCATTCACGCAGGACAATAAGTAAAATGTAAGTTTCATATTTATTGTGTAAAAGTTACGCTTCAAGAAAGAAATTCATGTATTTATTTTCCCCCCACTGTAATCACTCAGTTAAAAAAAAGTTAAAGGGTAGAAAGGTTCTTCCACGTGTTGTGGTGTGTGTAACTGTGAGGTCTTACTCTTTACTTTTTCTCCTGAAGTCCTGACATCCAGCTTGCAGCCTTACTAATCTTTATTCAAAACACATGGAAAATGTAAAAATCCATTGCTTCCCTTTCGCCTAATGCTACAGTCACACTAGGGGAAAACAGTGGTTGGAGACCACAGCACAACCAAAATTAATGCAACCTGTGTGCAATGAACTTGCAATCCCGCTGCCTTTAAAATGATCGCTTCAAAGACAGGGATCAGGTCTCCGACCACTCACAGTCAGTTGCTGTCTTCAAAGTGACTTTGGTGCGTTAAGATGGCAATAAAACGGCAATAAGACGGAGTCAGTCTGCTGTCAGCCTGCTATCAGTTTGCGATTGAATGGGGTCAAGTTAGCAATTACATGAGATAATACATCGATTAAGTGTGATAAATTAGCGAAAACTGCAAATCTGTTGCCATCTACATACACAGAAATTCACATTAAGCAGAAATTCAAATTAACTACTTGCATCCAGAGTTCAGAGTCCAACCAGAACCTCATAGATCTGAAACAGAAATTCAGAAGTTCCTCCACAAATAGTGACGCAGTTGCTGCACAACAACAGTTTAACTGCAAAATGAGAGAAGCGCTCGGCAACCTTGCTTTTATATAGGAATACAACCAGAATACAACCAGTTGGCAACCAGTTGAGTTGAGTCCTCTACTGCAAAGACACATGTCGCAAACGAGTTGCGGTTATCAGCAGAGACTCACTCAGATTGATTGCAACATGTTGGCATCTGTCTGTTTTTATCAGTTTGACGGCAGTTATGTGCAAACCTTTGCCAATTTGTCTGAGAGTGACTGCAGTCAGTCCGAGTCAGACAACAAGTGTTTGGAGGTCACCTTGTGGTTGAAAGTGGTCGCCCTGAGGTTGAGCATGCAACACACTCAACCAGTTGATTGCTGCGACAAATTGCAATCAGTCACCAAATGCAGAAAAAAATTCAGTGCAGTCACCGGGCAACCACAGCTTTTTCCTAGTCGCAAGGATTTTGTCGTTCTATTTTTACTCTATGTGACTGAGCAGTAACAGACCTGCTGCTCCTGAGGATGGAAAGTCAAATATAGATGCCATGGTGACAAGTGATTAGTTTAGATTATTCAAGTTGACTTTGGCTACTTTGGTTCATAGGCGCATTCAGACGTGCGCCCACACAGTCACAATTTAGCACTGCATTAAATCCAGCTCTGACAGAGAGGAAGCGGCCGGGGCAGACGTGACTCTGTCTGCTGTTCTGATTCTGCTCCATCATCTTATTTCCCCTGCTGGTCGTCACTTATTGGAGCTTCATAAAGACAGAATAAGTGAGATTTCAGCCTGGCAGTATTAACCGTCTGCCTGCCATCCTCCGAGAAAACCAAAGTCAACTCTCTCTCCTGCTTTCCATTTCTACACTTCTCCCCTCTCTGCCCTTATTTCCTCTTGTTGCTCTTTTGTCTTATCTTTTCTTCCTCTGCCCCTCTGTTACTGTCCTCCTTCTCTCTGGAGAAACAGAGGAGTCTTATCGCAGTTTAATCTCCAGCTGAGAGTCGGCAGTGTGGGGCCCAAGCCAATGTGACTTTGTCGTTTATTCTGTGTCGGGGCATCTTAGAGGACGGCCGAGTGTTTGTGTTGAGAGTGGTCGGGGTGATTGAATTGCCAGAGTAGCCTCCAGGCGCAAAATACCAAAGAGAGAGAAGCGGAAAATAAAAGAGAAAAAGAGAGGGAGAGTGATTTTTCACAACAAGCACAATTCAAACATGGTAATCTGATGCCCTTAGATATTTGAACACATAGCCAGACAGAGGGGGCTGCAGGCAATGGGAGGTGGTGTCTACTCTCTACGTGAGCGTGTGCACCCAGTAGCTTTATCTAAGCACTGCTGTGCTCTGCCTACTGTGACAAGTGCTACAGCAGAGAATCCACATAATATGCGAGAGGAGTGGGAAAGAAACTCTTCTGGAGGCAGATGACTAGGGAAAAAAGTAAAGAGATTGGATGGGCCTACAAGTGAAGAAAAGTACGTGAAAAAAAGCTCTTAGAACAACAAAGAGAGGTCACTCCCATACAGAACAAAGACTAGGTGTCTGTGATATCCAGGTCAGATTGTCTCCAGAGGTCTGAATCACTCCTCTTTATGCATCTGTAATGGACTCTTTAATTTGAGTGACAGGTAACCTGTCAAATCCCCGTGTTCTCAAGGGGACGGCTCGTTGCGTTTTAAATGTTACCTTTTTAAACTAGTAATGGACATTCTGAGTTGGAGAGATGCGAAAAGAGGACACAAACTGGTCCTTTGCTTCAGGCAGAAGGATGAACACAAAGAGAAAAACAAGACACAGACATAGATCTATGTCTATTTAGAGATATCTAGATAACACGCCCTCTTAACATTAATTTCCGACCCACCAGGATATCCTTTAGGCGTCCATTTCCAATGTGAGGAACAGAAACTTGCAAAAGTCCGCACTAGAGGCAGAAGGGTTGGCGGATGGTGTAATCACAACCTCCAACCAGAAGACAAGAGTTCAGGTCTGAGTTGAAGTCCTAGCTGGGACTTTTTTTTTTTTTTCTGCTATTATTTGTCACTTTATATTTTCTGTGGCTGTTTGGTTAGGTCTAGGTAGTAAAACTACTTAGCAAGAAAGTTTTTGAACAGTGACTCTTTACACCTCTTTACACCACCACACTGGATTTTTAATCAAACAATCAATATGCCATTGAAGTGCAGACTTTCAGGTTTAATTCAAGGGGTATGACAAAAGTCTTGTGTTAAATGCTGAGAAATTACAGCCATTTTTTTACACAGTCCCCCATTTTCAGAGGCTCAAAATTAATCCTTGGCACCCAGCGACTGCCTGAAGTCTAGAACCCTTGGACATCACCAAATCCTCCCTTGAGAAGCTCTGCCAGGCCTTTACTGCAGCCACCTTCAGCTGTGGATTGTTTGTGGGTCTTTCGGCCTTTTGTCTTCAGTAACTGAAAAGCATGCTCTGCTGGGTTTAGGTCAGGTGACTGACTTGGCCATTGAAAAATATCTTATTTCTTTGCCTTGAGAAACTCTTTGGTTGCTTTTGCAGTCATGCTTTTGGTCGTTAACCATTTGCACTGTGAAGCATCATCCGATCAGTTTTGCAGCATTTGGCTGAATCTGAGCAGAGAGTATAGCCCTGTACAGTTTGCAATTCATCCTGCTGCTTCTATCAGCAGTGACATTATCAATAAACACTAGAGACCCGGTTCCACTGACAGTCATATATGCCCATGCTTTAACATTGCCTCTGCCATGTGTGTCAGATGATGTGGTATGCTTCAGATCATGAGCTCTTTCTCTCCTTCTCCATAATTTTCTCTTCCCATCATTCTGGTACAAGTTAATCTTGGTTTCATCTGTCCAAAGATTTTTTTTTTTTCAGAGCTGTTCAGGCTCTTTTAGATGTTTTCTACCAAAGTCTAATCTGGCCTTCCCGTTCTTGAGTGTAACCAGTGGTTTGCACCTTGTTGTAAACCGTCTGTATTTCCACTCACGAAGGCATCTCTTGATTGTAGACTTTGATAATGATACACCTACCTCCTTGAGAGTGTTCTTGATTTGGCTAGATGTTGTGAAGGTGTTTTTCTCAACCAAGGAAAGAATTTGCAATCATCCACTTTAGCTGTCTGACTTCATGTTGAGAGTTCAAGTGAACAGCTACCAAATGCAAATTGGAATCAACTCTAGATCTTTTATCTGCTTAATGTGTCATGGAGTAATGAGGGAACAGGCCTCACCTGGTCATAAAACTGCTTCTAAGTCAATTGTCCAATTACTTTTGAGCCTCTAATAATGGGGGACTCTGTAAAAATGGCTGTAACTCCTAAACATTTAATTTTAATACTTTTGTTAAACCCCTTGAATTAAAGCTTAAACTCTGCAATTCAATTGCATCTTGACTGCTTGATTTAAAGTCTACTGCGGTGGTGCAAAGAGGCAAAATTACAAAACTTGTGTCATTGTCCAAATACTTATGGACCTAACTGTACACTCTTTCACAACATTAAACACATCAAAAGGCAAACTTATCACATCTGCAAAAAGCTTCTCTGGCATCTATCTATCTATAAAAAAAAAAAAAAAAAAGATTTACTCTATAAGCAAATTCAGTGGCACAGGGAGATTCGAAGGCACATTTTCCATCACATCATTACTGCAACACAGCACTCACGTCTGACAGTGTCATTTGAGGATTCACTGGTCTGACACTCACTGGGATAATTTCAGTCTTTTCACATGAATGGGAAAGTGACTAGATATGGATGGATGGATGATTGTCCTCTTGAAACTGAGCTTTGCATCTTCGTGGCTCACATCAGTAAGAGATTTCTGACAGTAAAGTCTGCAAAGTAAAGGCTTATCATCATTTTCTTTCTTATCATTGTCAATGTCCTCCTCAGCATCAATGCAGTCAAACAGAGGGGAAATCCAACACAGGCAGTAGTTTTTGCTCTACCAGAATGCACTGAGTACAATAATACTGTATTTAAGCCTCATATGTGCCACTTTTGATCTTTCAAGTTCTCTCGTGGTGACGTACACTTGAGATAAACCGAAAAACTTGTTACAACTTTCAAATCCACAACTTTGAGGGTATGTAGGGATAGGGAAGGGGAATAAAAACATCAGACGAGCCAGATTTAGCAAAAAACATGTTTAATCTCTCCTTGATGCGTGTCTATTTACACGTAATAAATCTGCAAAATAGGAAAGAGCAGGATATTTACACGGGCGTGAAACAGCCAAAACCTGTCACAGCAGCTTCAAGTCTGAAACTCTTAAAAAGGTATCAGAATTCATAAAGTATTAAAACTCTTTAAGGTATTTTTTTTCTTTCTACCTCTCTCCTCTTTAATCTGTGTGTGAAGTTATTTTATGTCCTCTGCTCCGTCTCTGAAATGTACTTTAATCAAAGTGAACTCAGCAGGTGAGGAAGCTGGAGAGCTGAAACCCGTGAGTGCTGCTGTTGGGGGTGGGGGGTTAGAAATGACAGATGAGAATAAGCTTAAATGTTGTGTGGTGATGTTTCTCTCTATGGAGGGTGTGACCCATGTGGCCAAATAGGTACATTTCACATACATTCATAAGGTGGCTAAGAAAATACAAAAAATGTAATTGGTTCTTGGATTTTATTTATTTATTTATTGAGAACCAATAATAGATTTATAGGAATCCTGTCATTCCTTTCTTACTGAGTGTTAGATTAGAAGATTGATACCACTTTCATGTATGTGCGCTTTATACGAAGCCTAGCTTTAGCATAAAGACTTGCCGGAAGGGGAAACAGCTAGTGGGGCTTTGTTCTTTGCACCTTTATGCTTGTAGGTTGGTGACTCAGTTGAGTTTTATTGCGGTCTTCGAGCCTGGACTATTCATTTTACAAAAGAGTTACACAACAGTTCTTGAGTATCAAAATCCACTAATCCTATATCATTTTGCTGTAATATATGTGTAGAACATAACTGATAACTGACTGTTGTGACTTAATATTGACGTGAAGATACGTCCAGGCTCTGACTCTTCAGCATGAGAAATCTTGCGCAAAATGGACAATATATATTTATCAACACAAAATGTACTTACTGAACACTGAAAATCCAAAAAGCCTTTCAGTAAAAACTCTGAAGCTTTACATTTTATCATCTTTAGATAAGACTGACCTGATATGATGTTGATATGATAAAGTCTCTAGGAGCAGTTCCACCTTTAAATCTGTATCAGAGTTGCAGAGTAAATTCAAAATGGCCGACTTCTTATTAGATTATGGGTATAGCTCCAATCTTTTTTAGTACATTGGGGGATGGTAAATAAGGATTCATTAACACAAGGGCTACTTTGTTAAGATTTTATAGGGGGCACCATTTGGCCATCTAATTTTTACATCCATGCACAAGAGCCATAAATGCACAAGTTCTGGCAACAAAATCTGCTTGTTTGAAAGAGTATTTTAAGAAAATCTTAATAGAGTTCAGTGCTTGGGGTCTAATTAGCTAGCTAGGCTACCTGTTTGTATTTTCCTATCCTTCCAGGACTCTATGCTAAACTAAGCTAACCATCTCCTAACTCTGACTTCACATGCAGCATAGAAATATCAAAGTTGTATTTTTCATCTCCCTAAACCCAGGAAAGTGAATAAGCACCTTTAGTACATTACTTTAAGAAAAAGACTTTCAATAGTAATCTTATGTCTATATGTTATGCACAGAAATGTAGTCGGGACATAATTAGCTTAGCTTAGCATTCTGTCTAGACAACCACTAGATAACCTAGCATCCATCAAAGTAAAACACGACAAAAGAGACGTAATGTATAATTTGACAGGGGCTGTTTGCAGGATACACTTCCAGCATGGTATAAATAATTAACTATCACGCCAGGTTAGCTCTTGGCTATTTTGGGTTAAGCTAGGCTAAAGACATCTCTTGAGTTGCAGACATAACACATGACTGGTATCAGTCTAGTAATCGCACGTTTAAAAAGGAAATGTACTATATACTGTATTTCTTTGTCCATTTTTGACATACTTTGAATCGTATTGGAATCATGTTCATGGAAAAGTACATCATTTTTTATGTGGGTAGAGGCTGACAAGGCACAGTGAAAACCTATGTGTCTGTCAATCGTCAAGAGAGTCTCTCTCGCCGCCTCTTTTCTTTTCTCACTCCACCCTCCTTTATGACTGTCTTTTTCTGCATGAAAAGAGAAAGAAAAAAAACACAGATGTGATGGAATGGACAATGAAGTGGTACCGTGGCCTTCAAAGCACTTCCTCTGCCTTGCCTGAGTCTTTTCATCTTTTACCTCAACAAGTGCTGTAGCAGAAAACAAGAAGCACAAAACTAAGAAACAAAAGCGCCAGAAACCAAATGGGCCTTATCTCACTATGTATATATGTTGGTTTTTTTTTACTCCCTACAAAGTGATCCTAGGGGCACTAACTAAGGCTCATTCTTTTTTTCAGTATCACTAAAATCATTTTTACAACTCTTCATCAAAAAAACAATTGAGCAAGTGAATAGCAGTCAAACATCAATGTAAGAGTCCACATCCTCAGAATGTTTCATCCATTCAGACTGAACAGAATGTGATAATGAACGCCTGTACATGGAAGTAGCATTGCCTCAATTTCACCATTCATCGAGGATAAAGACGAACACTGAATACTTTCAGCGAGGCTGTTTTTAAATGACTGAAACTGAGCACTAAAATTGTCTTGTGGAAGAAGTGGAGAAAAAGCAACGCAAAATCTCTCATCACAGAGCTGTTCTCAGGTTGCGGATGCATAAAGCTTTGGTCAGTCGCCCTGTATGTTATTTTACCCTGTGCAGATCAGTGGTTCAAGTATTTAAGAACATACAGTACGTTTTCATCTGGTCCAGACGCATGTTTTGTGCTGTCAGATAAAAACACGTCGTGTCGGTGTGAATGAGAGGCCAATATTCAGATTTGAGATTTGAAGGTGCACTGGGTTTTTAAAGGGTTTCGAAAAATGTGTCTGTGTATTTTTTTCCCTTGTTGTACTCAAGAGCTTTTACTTGACAGCGGCAATATGTGCTTGGTTTGGTGGCATCTGGCTTGGTACAGGTCTGCTAATTATGTGTGAAAAAATACTTAACTCCCTGACAATATGGACAAAGGAGGAGGTGAAACGGCTAAAGAAGGCGTGTGTCAGCCATGTTAGAGGTCCTCAACTTAATGGTCCAAAGCAAGAAACACAGAGTTCAGTCTTAATTTCTATGTGGGTGTAAGTGGTAATTATCATTCCGTAAACTGCGTGTTCAGAGAAATTTCCGACTTTCGTGTAGCTAACATGAGCTAACTGCTAGCAGCTGACTCGTATGCAGCAGCTGCCTCACAATAACAATGAAACAATTGCGCTTATTTAAGTCTCTTACCAATACTTCTTTATTATTTGCCAGTTTGCTAAAGCCTTAGATTGGGAGGATTGTTGCTCAAACACGAAATCCAAAAGAGACTAAGGCGTAAATGTATCCCAAACTTAAGTGGGTGAAACACCAGTCGCACCAAATGTGAAAGTCGCACTTTCACTTCAAGCTGTAGAACAGCTGTGACATTGAATTATCACTTGGAATATACAGTTTGTGGTCCATCTGGTGCTTGTTAAGGTGTTGTTCACACACTTTAGTACGCTAGCTGCTGGTCTTCTAATGTTCACAGCATTGGAACAAACAAAATAATTATTTTAATATAACTTTTAATTTTGTCTGAAATCAGCCTTGACTGTAAATGTTTATTGTTAGCTTAGCAGTTTTGCAACTGCAGCACTGAAAAGGCTGCATATCATACTTATAATTCAAAAATGTTTCTCGGTGTTTTCTAAGATAGAATAAGCTAAATTAAGTGTCCCAGTGCAGGGTTACATTAACTTGTGGTTATAAAAGAAATTCAGGTCTGTGAGGCTCCTGATGCAACTGCAAAGCTCATCAAAGCCATCTGACCTGGTCTGAGGACCCTACTGCTAGCTGGTTAAAAAGGCCTCTCCACTCTACCAAAAAAAAAATCTGAGGGAAGCACTGCTGAAGAGGAAGAGAAGGTAAATGATTTTGATGCACTGGCAACTGTTTCCTTTGAAGTTATATTGTCCTAAATGGTGCATTTGGTGCATTTAACCTTACTTTTTTATGCTATGTTTTCCATTTGTTATCAAAGCAAACACATGTAGAGGAGATTTTCTTCTTCTTTTTTTTTTTTTTTTTTTTTTTTTTTTATATTTTTTTTTTTTTTTTTTTTTTTTTTTTTTTTTTTTTTGGTGCATGTCCAGCTTGTGTGAGCTGCACATTGCACCAAACTTT
>VUQI01033540.1:13290-28749 GCA_015106735.1 Paratilapia polleni | reverse complement strand
TTAATGCTTCAGCATACCAAGACATTTTGGACAATTTCATGATCCCAACTCTGTGGGAACAGTTTGGGGATGGTCCCTTCCTGTTCCAACATGACTGCGCACCAGTGCACAAAGCAAGGTCCATAAAGACATGGATGAGCGAGTTTGGTGTGGAAGAACTTGACTGGCCTGCACAGAGTCCTGACCTCAACCCGATAGAACACCTTTGGGATGAATTAGAGCGGAGACTGCAAGCCAGGCCTTCTCGTCCAACATCAGTGTCTGACCTCACAAATGCGCTTCTGGAAGAATGGTCAAAAATTCCCATAAACACACTCCTAAACCTTGTGGAAAGCCTTCCCAGAAGAGTTGAAGCTGATATAGCTGCAAAGGGTGGGCCGACATCATATTAAACCCTATGGATTAAGAATGGGATGTCACTCAAGTTTACATGCATGTGAAGGCAGACGAGTGAATACTTTTGCCAATATAGTGTATCATAACAGAGTAAGAAGGGTAGAGGTATAGAAGCCTGTGGTTTGTGTGTGTGCACAAGTTGAGATGAGCCAAATCACACTGAAGTGTTTTGTCCAATGTGTCAAATCTCACATCTGTTTCTCTCTCTCATTGTCTTCCTGCAGCTCCAGCGACTGACAGCTGCTGACCACTGTGAACAAACACACCTCTACACCCTATACCTGCAAATGTCACATACTGCCTAATATCACTGACTGCATTACACAATGATTTACTGCTATTACCCCATATAAAAAGCACAAACATATTTACTGGCAGGACTATATAAAAGTGCTACTGTGCTTGTCATCTCATCCACATGTGAAGATGCAGAGATAAATAACAGAATCATGGGCTGTTTTGAGGGGTCAGAGAGCCCCCTCCTTCCTGCTCTCCCCATGCAGCCAGCACAGCAGCATTTACTTGCCTTCGGTCATATTTCCTCTGTCTAAGTTTATCTGCATCCGGACCTAGGATAGGAGGAGGAGGATCGATGAGAGCTATTTATAGGGATTATAAGGGTTCTGGTTTCACTGCCCTGCAGTCCTAAGAGGGGTCGTACGACCAGCTGAAATGAAGACTACAAGACACAAGGCCTCTTCCCCACACAATTCCTGTTTCACTGGATGTTTGTGCTGGCCAGAATGATTTCTAATTCTGAGCAAGATTTATAAAAGAGCACTAAAAGCTGTGCATGTACACATGGTGCAATCTGTCCATAAAGGACCTGGCAAGTCAATAGCAGATCACTCATGCTCCCTGCAGGGATCAATGTCTGTGATCTAACTACACTCAGTCCCCTCTACTCACCTCGTCTTTGGCGTCTTCATCGATTTCAAACACGTGAGCTGGCAGCTTGTCTGTCTTCAGGCCTTTGCTTTGAAAACACAGAGGAAAGGGGTCAATGGACAAAGCTGGCTTTTCCCCCCTTGCTGAGGACAGCTACTTCACTTTAATATCTGGGTTCTTTATGTCTTTGCTGCTGGTAAAGCTATAACAAATCACAGCCTGATTTATACTGACTGTTTCATGCATGGCCTGCAAATGTCAAAGAAATCCCTCACCAAATTGAGGAATGATGTTTTATAGTTTCACCAATTCGTGGTTGCAATGATAAAATCATTTCTTCAGTAAGCTTTACCACCACGTAAAAGAAATTCTTTACATCTGGGCTGCACCTGCTGTGTAGAGGAAAATCTGGCTGAACTCAGCTGTATGCAGCATTATATCTACACTGAACAAGCATCAGAGCTGCACTAACACATGGATCCAGCAGAGTAAATCTCTTGTACATGTTACACATTTGGCTGGAAAGAACTTAAGTTGTTCTGCCCTAACATAACCTCTAAATTTTTCCAGATATCCAAACTACATTTTTTATTTATTTCAATCATTTTTTCTCATCTTCCTTACCTCGGCAACATGCGAAAGTCTCCAGAATAAGCCTCATATTTGTAGTTGATTACATGCCAGTCGGTGTTGTACATCTTGATGCACTGCCGAACACAGAGAGCTGGATTAGCAGTGGATACCATCAAATATAACAAGCATGCCACGCTAGCAAAGAGTCTTAACCAGTTCTTTTTTATCACTGTAAATCATGGAGGGGGATTTTTCCCGCTCAATCATTTATTCATAAACTCAAAATAAGTCTGAAAAGCATTGAATGTCTTGACTTCTATTTGCTGTTATTCAAGATGCTTTTAACTGGACATTTTTTTATTCAGCATGGAATTGCAAGCAAAAATTCTCCCTTAAGTCAACTGAAGGGATCTTTGTTCAATAAATGCTGAGCAAGCCTCAGTCTGTTTTAACAACCCCTATGAGAGTTGTTTCCATGCTACATCACAGTCATGGGGGCTGGCAGATGAACACAGATTTAAAGCCTGGCAGAGCAGCAGTATATGACTGCATCATGCCAGAGGAGTCTGTTTTTCATTGCTAATACAGAATTTCATCAGCACAGCACGTGTTTACGACTGGACAGTGAGTACTGTGTTTCTTTATGAGCTCCCAGTGAACCCTTTAGGGTCAGTAGCATGAAGGCTGGTGTGAAATCATCAAGAAACTGCCTCTTTATGTTGATGTAATTTATACTACATTAGTTTTGTTTTTTTTAATGAGCAGTTTGTGATTGATAATATATATGATAATATGATACGAAATGACTGTAGTACCTCTTTGGCAAACAGACTCCTAGCCTCCCGCTCGGCATTCTGGGGCACTGAGGGAACAACAGTCCTCCTCTGCCGGGAGATCTGGGCCTCCTGTGAGCATGCAAACACAAAGTGAGCCACATGTGATTGTTGTTAGTGATAGTTCTTTATCTTCGCATTGCACCAAACACAGGAAAAGAGAATGAGAGAAAGCAGAAGACAGAGACAGAAAGAAACAGATGAGTGTCAACAAATTCTCTCAGGATGGAGGGAAAAAAGACACGAACAGACAGACGCGCCACTAAACCAAAACCACATGTGTCTGAAGCAGCACCAGTAAATACCTGGCTGGGCTGTATGTAAGCCCTGGACTCACCCATAAATAACTGAGTCTGGTGCTTTGGGGGATGAACAGTGATTAATGATGGGGAAATTTCCTTTAGAAAGTGATATTTTACAGCTATTTGTTTGACTCAGACAGATTAAAAAACAGCTGATTTGGCTGTTTACTGTGGAGATTTCAGCACAGGTGTTTTGAGCATAAAGCATTTGTAAATCATCTATAAATCACAGGCTGTAGGTGGATTCAAAGACAGAGGAGAAGTATGCATGTGGATTCAGCCCTGCACTAATTTACAGTGCAAATACGCAGTTCCTCTAACTTTCCTTTTCCTTTAACTCACTACTTGACATCCTGGGAGAATGCTAACCCTTAAAATAACAGGAATGACTTGGATAGATTCTTTGATAGAGTTTGATGTTGGGATTAATACATGTGACGTGAATTCTGCTCCTACCTGTCACACTAGACCCCAACCAATATATTTGGTCAGACTGGAAATATCATAATCCTTATCAGCTAAATGCAGATGTATTGTTGAACGTGTCAGCTCAAAATGTAAGAGGAAACTGCAGTTCAGAAATGGCAAAGACATGACTGATGTTCATTTAGAAGCAGTGCCTCTGTTACACAGGTTTCATGTAATTTCATGTGTAAAACTAATTAGTAGTAAAACTAACTAAGTAGTAAAACACACTGAGGGGATGAAGGGTTAGACTAAATAACATCTCCAAACATGAACTGCACTCACAAAAGAAACCTAAAAACTGCACAAATTGCGGTATAAAAAAATGAGGAACTTTTCTACAGAGATGCATCATTCTTTGTGAAAACAGCTTAATGCTGTAGATGCCTTTGAGGAAAAAACATTAACAGCATATTATTGTATATTTTTACAGTATAATACTGTATTTTCTTTCTTTGCTGATTGCAAAGATATACATGAGTACAAATGGTCAAATCATTCATTTAGAAGTGTTGTTGGTTGGTTATTTCAGTTATACTGTCTTTAGATTTTTATTGTTGTGAATGTGTGATGTGGTTTCCAGTGTTTGCTGTGTGCCCAAGAACAGCACTAAAGTTTAGCTAGCAGTGGGTCACCATGACCAACACTCCTGTAGCAATTAATCACGTCTGGTCGTGCTCATCTTCAGGATGGAAGAAAGAGGATATCTTGTCATAGTTCCATGCAGCACAGTAAAAAATTAATGTTGTTGTAGATTACAGAAGGAACACTGTAAAATACTAGTTTAAACTGGTAAATCTAGCTGCCAGTACTTTTAACTGGGAATTTTTCACCATGTGCCGAAACACTGTGTTACTCCGTGGGTCCTGGGTGAAAGGCTGTCGTTAGGTGCCACTGCAGAAAGGATGAGGGGACTCACCGAGACATCGTCAACAGGGCAGAGCAGCAGGTCTCTGTGGGGGTCACTGTGGATCTGAGCCTTTCTCTGAAACACCACAGCCTCATAGTCAAGTGGTTCGATGATCTTTGGCTGCTCCTGAGGGGGGAAGATGGAGAGGATATCAACACACATCATTTCAAATAAATAAACCTTCTCATTTTGATCTCATGTCCCAATTATTTTTGTCTTTACTGTGGTTCTGGTGAGCCCTGTGCACTCCTGCTGTTTGAAAGCAGCTAGCAAGTGTTCACCTTTAGAACTCTTCGCCACCCATGCTACAGCACAGCCTCGAGAGATTAAAGAGGCAACCACAAAGTTCAGGGGACTGTCACAGTGCAGGAAAACAGCTGCTGAAAGACTTGTGGGTTGATGTGAAAAAAAAAAGGAAACAAAAGTTCACAAAAAGGAAGAAATAGACAATAGATTCTCAGGTAAAGACTGAAAGGGTAGGAAAGATGACAACTTGATAGACTTATGAAGTCTAATATAGCTTGATAGATGCATAATGAAAAAAAAAAACAAAAGTTGACTCAAATACCACAACAATCACAATTTCCTGTTTTGAGTTTCATAGAGAAGTGCATGATATGAAATGGGCCTCCCCATTGTGTCTTAAAGAGGCATACAGCCTCAAAACTCCCAGTAGCCTTCCGCAATTAGGTCAAGATGTGATCTCACGTATAAATCTAACCCATTTGGAAAGATTCTAAATTAATTCCAAGACAGTGCCACTTTAAGCTGAAGCTAAGCAGAGAGAAAAGTGGTGAAAGGCTTAGCCCGACAAGCCTTTGGCTGTGCAACACCAAGCCTTTAGGAGGAAATCAGACTGTATGGATTTGATCAGTGTCTGTGCCACATTAGTGATCGACTGCCACAGAGTCTGATACGTGCAGGGCAGACGAGGCTCTGCTTAGTGAGCAGGCACAGCGTGGAGGAAGACTTTAAAGAGCTGACTGAGCTCCACAGCTGGGAGAGAATGACTGAGCAATTTTCCACCATGTACTCTGTCATATTTCCATTCATGTGTCGTGCAGCTGAGATTAGAGCTTTGTGCTTCCATTGCACCACTGGTGGAGTGGGCAGAGTGAGAAAGGCACAAAGGCTATAGTTTGGCTGCTGCTTGCTCCCCCTTCACGCTAAGCTAAGCTATCATTAGGCGTGTTTACCTGTCAAATTATTCTGGATACAAGCTCTCACAGATGTTTAGGTCATTTGGAAATATCCAGCTTTATGGTAAAATTTATTACTTACCCCCTTTATTGCATGAAAAGACCCTTTAAACATAAAACATAAAAAATTATATCATTGATTACTCATCAGTAGCATCACATATTGGTATGCAGTCCCTATTTAAGCTATATTATGTCCACAGTGAGTGAAAGATTTAGAATCGAGACTCAAAGTTAAAATGCAAACTGTTTTTTGCATCATTTCTTCAAATTTCTTCCTGACATATTGGGTATTTTTATACATATTAGAATCTTCCTTAAAATGGTAAAATAAAGCACGCTGTATTTAAACAATGCTTGGTAGCACAGGTTGAGTTCAGTTTCCTATTGCTAAAAAGCTTCAGATCACTTTGGAATGTCCTAGTTTTTTAAAGAAAAGCACATTTGTTTTCATCTACTATAACATTACATTCATCAGAAATGTTTTAAATAACAATTAAAAAAACAGTTAATCATAAAGAATTTCAGATTTTAATGGAACTAATTAACTAATGATGTTAGAGCAGCTGAAAACTGGAGTGTCTGGTGAATTAGCCTTTGCGAGTTGTATTATAGTCTCAATAAGGCAAAATAAGAACTGAAACCTAGAATATGCTTATTTTATGAATTGAGGCCATAAAAATCCATACAACTGAGTTTACTACTCCTTTCTCAGAACAGCACAGCACAGCTATCTAAGTAGAACAGAAAGAGAAGTGGGAGACCCCAGTGCACAACTGAATAAGCAGACAGGTATATCAGTCTCTAGTTTGAGAAACACTCCCAGCTCCTCAAATTACAACTTTATTAGATGCAACACGCAAAAACCAGATTCTACTGGTTTGTGAAGGGAGTAGCACACACAGTTTTCAGAAATCTTCTTTTTTGGTCATTTTTCACAGAAAATAGCCTTCCTTTCGTAAAAGATATTTTTTTTAAAGACATGAACCCACAAAGGATGATGCTCAAGACAATCAACTAGCTAAATATATAGCTTTTTTAATCAGCACAACCGTTTCAGCTGTGCTAACATGAGCAGTCAGAGTTTTAACATGATAAACTTGAAAACAAACACTTTTCCCCTAAGACTCCAAACTTTCAAGCAGCAATGCATGTGTCAGGGGTTCAAATCACCTTCTTCAATATGCTGGTATCTGTGCACAAGCCAGTAAAAAGGAGCGAAAGTTCTCCGTTTCAGAGTTCTCTAACCAGTAATTTAGTCTGAGAAATAAGCGTGGTACATGTACATGTTCCTTCAGATTTTTCCACCAGAGCCTGACTGTCTTGGCAGTCCACACAAACCCTGTGTCTCGCATTTTTTTCAACCACTAATTTAAATAAAAACTTCCTAACCCTAATGGTACATAGCGTTGTGAAATGTGGATCTGAGTATTTTCCAATTCCAAAGTGCTATGTAGCATCAGTGCTATCGTTTTACATACAGACCCAGCAGCAGCAAAACAACACCTACAAGTCTGGTAAAACCATTACACATGGCTGTGCACCGCCCCTGCACCCAACACAGCAGCTCTGCTTCCTGTCATGTGCAACAAGCTTGAACCGCAGGGCAACAAGTCAAAAGCGACAGTCCCAGCAGCACGCACTGCCTCCACTGCCACAGTGATCACGTTACAGAGTGACAGAAGGAGGGAGGGAGTAAGAGGAAGCAAGCTGAGAAGGAAGCACAGAAAGATGAGAGCAAGTTCTGCTTTCACAGAAGAAGAAAGAAGCTGCAGAATGACAGGTAGGCAGCAGTGAAGCCACAGTGTCACTGATTGAGAAACAGAGAAACAGAAAGAAATTCTTGAACAATAAAAGGACGTAGCGCAACACTTGGGTGTAGCTTAAAAGCAGTCAAGACACTTTCCCATCTAAACTGTCGCCACCTCCCAGTAGGTCTCACACTTTCTTCTCACAGCTATCAGTCTGGCTGGAGAACACTCCATTCACTGAATATAAAGCACAGCTCTCAGCCCGCCTCCACAGGACTACAATGATGATGGTGATGTTGGCCGCGGTGTGTTTCCAGATGTCTGTGTCCCATTATGGTTCTGCAGATGTAAGGCACTCACGACTCCAACATGACCAAGTGGATTTTATTACGTTGGCGAGGGAAGCTTACACAGTATACACACACTGACTTTAGAGTCGAATATAGTATGAAGCAGCTCCGCTGTCCCACAGCTGACCCCACTAAGTGCTCCAATCTGTGTGTAAATGAGATGCACAGACCTAAGGAGCCCATAGCACGCCTCTTTAATCCCTCTCTTAGTCCCTGTCTGTTTAAATTTAAAAAAAAATAAAACATAGCTTCCTGCTGCATTCACATGTTTTGAGATAAGGAATGCATGTATCCCAGACAGGCCAACTTTCTATTAAACACACACACACACACACACACACACAAAAAACACAAAACTGAGGAGAAAATCTTCTGTTTTGATATAACATTATTAAAAACAAGGACAATATGGAAAGTATCATTTGGCTCAGTGAATACTGATTACTCACTCTAATCCTTACAGTACTGTCAGCATTAGAAGACTCTTTTCCTAATTGTTCTAAAAATGAATAAGGTCCTTTTTGAGAGCTGGTCTATAGAATATCTGACAATTGTCAAAAAGAATCCATAGGAGCAAGATGTACTCAAGCATCTTGTTTTACTTAGATGCACTGATTATGAAATAGCTACATTTAAAAATAACAATCTGGCTTTTTTTTCTACAGTATTTCACACACATAGACTAACCTTGGGAGGGTATATTTGACAACTAATTTTATTTAAAAAAAATTTTAAACCACCTACAAGAACACCATCTACAATCGACAAGCCCCTCACTCTTATTTCGAAAAGCTCGGTCGCTGCTATCCAGCTAGTCCCGGCTCTTCTCGCTTTCTGTTTTCCCCTTCTGGCTGGCTCACCAGCCGGGTGGTTTTTGTGGCAGTGCTCAATATCACTCAGCTGCTTTCCCAGTGAGTCTCTCATCCGATTTTAAAAGCTAGATTCTGCACATTTTTTTCTTTCCGCTGCTCCCTTATTTCCCAAGGTGTTGGCACAGTGGATTGATCCATATATTTGATTTGGTTTTTATACCAGATGCAACCCTCCCATTTATTCAGGCTTGGAACAAGCATTTGGACTACACTAGCTTGTGACACCCTGAGGCTGGGTTGGTGTCTCCTCCTGGTCTCAAACCAGGGGTCTTTCACATGTACGGTGAATGTGTTAACCACTATACCACAGAGCCACTCCCCATGACTCTTTTCTAGTATCATAAATCACTGAAAAGTGTGTGTACTTGTTGTCGATTACAAGCAGCAAGCCTCAGACATGTTCAGTGAGTCATTATTATGCAGCGCACTCACCTGGAGGCTACCAGATTACAGAACACCAGATACACTATGAGGTTAGTACCACACCCCTTACTTCTTTGTATTTTGCTGTCAAGGAGGCAGACTTTCTTGCAATCTTTTCAAGTGGTCTTGAGCAGTAGTTCTCCAGGCTTTCTGAAGGTCTTTCAAAGTTTTTCTGTGGACATGGGCTGCTTTTTCACTCATTTTCAGTCCAGTCCTTGTACCTGACCAATTTCAGAGGAATTTTTGTTTGTTTGTTTGTTAATCCACTTAACACTGACCTATGAATCATTCAAGCATAAAAAAGGCACTGAACTCAAAGGATGAACCATTGTTGTCAAAGAGTCCATTTGAAATTGTATCTTTAGGCACTTTGTTATTAGCAGCTTGTTGCAAAAATCTGTTCCCATTTCTTTAGCTGAATCTACAAAAAATGTCAAAGATAACACAGTTTGAAAGGCATAAAATAGTATTTTTGCACCAATGAGAGAGCTTTTAGCATATCTCGGCATGGTGTGCAGTGTGTCCTTAAAAGATTTGAGGAAACTGGACAAGTGGAGGATAAAAAAGAAGTGGCAGGCCTAAAAAATACTATCTACAGGAGATGAACAGTATCTGAAGGTCATGTACTTAAGAAACAGGAAACAATCCAGCAAAGACCTGACACAGGACCTGAGAGATGATTCCGGCCCTTCAGTTGATTCAATTCAATTCAATTTAATTTTATTTATATAGCGCCAAATTACAACAACAGTCACCTCAAGGCGCTTTATATTTTAGGGTAAAGACCCTACAATATTAGACAGAAAACCCCAACAATCACACGACCCCCTATGAGCAAGCACTTGGCAACAGTGGGAAGGAAAAACTCCCTTTTAACAGGAAGAAACCTCCGGCAGAACCAGGCTCACATTGATCCGTGATCCATCTACTGTTCACTGAAGCCTCATCAGAAATGGCCTAGGTGGAAGGGTGGCTGTCAAGAAGCCATTCTTAAAGAGGGGAAACAGGGAGGAAAGGCTGAGGTATGCCAAATTACACAAGAACTGGACAGAAAATAAGTGGCAACAGGTCTTATGTAGTGATGAATCCAAATTTGAAATTTCTGGTTCAAAGCATTGTCAGTATGTACAAAGGAGATCAGGAGAGAGGTCTACAGCCATCTGTAAAACATGGTGGAGGCTCTGTCATGGTTTGGGGCTGCATTTCAGCCAGTGGTGTTGGGGATCTTGTCAAAATTGATGGAAATATGAATGCAGAAAAGTACAGTCAGCTTTTGATCCACCTGTGCAATACCATCTGGAAAGCTTCTGACAACTGCTTCATTTTTCAGCACGACAATGATCTTAAACACACTGCCAATGCTGTAAAAGCATAGCTGGATCGAAAAACACACAGTGGAACACTATCAGTCATGGATTGGCCTCCCCAGAACCCGGACCTCAACATTATTGGATCAGTGTGGGATCATCCTGACAGAGAACAGAACAAAAGGAAGCAACATCCAAAGAAGAGCTTTGAATGTCCTTCAAGAAGCCTGGAGAACTATTCCTGAAGACTACTTAAAGAAATTACAAGAAGGTTTGCCTAAGAGAGCTCAGGCTGTGTTGAAGAATAAAGGTGGTCAAACCAAATATTGACTTTCAAGCTTTATGTTTGCACGTTTCAATAAATTACTGCACCTATTTCCCATTTCCCCATCAGAGTTTTTTCTACTCTTGGATCTGTATGATGTCAGTGAGAGTGGATATCCTTAATTTGCTCTGACTGTGGGCACAACAGCTCCATCCACCTGCTGTTCAAACCTGTTTGCAAGGGGCAGCCAATGAGAAGAAAGCTGGCTTAAACGGAGGGCGGCCTTAAGGGGAGAGGAGCTCAAACAACTTGTTTCAGACAGTGGGTGAACTGAGGGGCTGCCCCAAGACCCAACACAAGATCAGTAAATATGAATCGTCCAAAGCTGCTCTAACAGAGTCTGAGAATAAAAATCTAGAGCCTGTAATGGGCATCATAGCTTCACTTTAAGGTTTATGCTTACAAAATGGTAAGATGTGTTTTTTGGTGTTTTTTTTTTTTTCCTTTTTAGGCACAGAAGCACAGTGTTAGCCCCATAGGACCAACTTTACTGAGACTAATAAGCCAAGAATGAACCCAAAGATACAGTCACAGAGGATGTATTGGTTACAGCATGCCTGAGGGAATCCCCATGTGAGATTAACACAGGCCGTGCACCCTCCACAAAACAGCATTTGTTCTCAGCTGCAGCCAGACCTTCGAAACAGGAAGAAGTACACATATCGCACACAGCCACACAACACTCTCACCTCTGTAAAAACAATCAAAACTTTATCACAAGGTTATTACACTGGGAAACGCTTTACGTCACACAACTCAAGATGATCATCATAAGACTAATCTCAAGGGAGCAAGAGTGTATCTCTTACACAAACTCGCCCAACACTAAAAAGATGTGTGAGTTTATGAAGCTGCAGTTTGTCACTGTCACGCAAACACAAAAACACAAAGTGGATGAGTTAGCAGATGGATTTAGTTATAAGAGAAAGAAAACAAGACATCATTAGGCAGGCGTTAATGTGCACTGACATCACTGTGGTTAAGTTTGATTAACTGGCATGAAAACCATTCCACAGAAACACAAATGCTGCATCAGCAGGATACTAAACGCTGTTCATCTCAAGCCACTGCGCCTAATCCCTCCTCATTATTGCAGTCTGTTTCAAGCCACTGTCAGCCACCGGCGCTGACATTCATTCAAAGCAGAAAGCATTTCAAAATCCTTTGCTTTGCGCAGCCATCATGACAAATATTATAAAGGCAATGCAGGTACTGGCTTCTTTTTGCACGATGTGGGCAGTTTTCAGCAGAAATAAAGAGGCGCGCACTGACACACAGAGAGACACATACTGCTCCAAGGCAAGGACAGGGAAGCCATGCTGCTGCAGCTGTCCAACTGGCACTGCTCTTCATCCGCCAGCACACAAAAGCAGCCGCACAGGGCTGAAAAAGCATGTGTGCCCGAGGACAATGTGATTTTATTTTGAAATCCAGGCAATTTGGAAAACCAAGCCAACGTGTGGGATGAACTCACAGTATATAAATTGCCCCCACAGTGACCTGTCTTAAACCTCTACACAGGTTGTAGCAGTCCCAGTAATACAGACATACCAGAGCTTCACAGCATGTAACGGTGAGATTGATGGGACAAGGACAGAGAATGAAAACTGGGAAAACAGAAATAAGAGTCCAGAAAGAACAGCAGCTACTTAGAACACAGGAATATATAGGCTTATCCTCCCCAAGGAGGGGAGGGGGGGCTGTGAGTTACATTATCTCTGGTAGCTAAAATGACCGCCGCGGTTCACACACAGCTTTAAAGCTCAGCTCACCACAAGGTCCACGGTGCTCCTCACAGCCTCCGACACGCTCTGTCTGACTTCCGCGGCCGTCCCGGGTTTGCTCAGCCTCTTTGTGAATTTTCGCACCTCAGACATCGCTCCCCTTTAGTTAAAAAATCCTCTCCTTCTTCTTCTTCTGCCCCTTCTTCTTCTGGGTGGATATGAGCATGCCGCGGTAATCGGACGGAGCGGCGCTGTTTTCTGACAGCCAGATGTGAGTTGGTGTTGGAGGTGAACCAGGCAGCGGTTCACGTCGCGAGGCGGGGCCGCTGCTGCTGCTGCTGCCACCTCTGCTGCTGATGATGTTGGAAGGAGACCAAAGAGGGGCTGACAGAGTGAGATGCTTCACTCTTACCCACTTCCGTTTCTCCCCCGGTGGAGAGCAGATTCAAAGATCGTCAATGTGAGAGGCAACAAAGAGGGCGTCAACATGCAGGGACTGTAAACACCGCTCAGATTTGGAGAGTTGGTCAGATTTTTTTTAAGTCCCACATGGGTTTTTTAGGCGCTACTACTTTTTTTTTTTGTTTGTTTGTTTTAAGAACAAAAAAAAAAAAATACTGTGACGAAAGAAAGAGAGCAGAGGTTCAGTACTAGGGGCGGATCTAGAGAAATTTTCTTAGGGTGGCATGGAGATCAGATGGGGTGGCAAAATCAAAGCCATTTCTTTACACGTTTGCAGGTGTTACTAATATGTAACATATATGGTTAAAATACATTAAATGCAGTAAGTATGCATATGTTTCACATAAACATAGTCTATAACCTTCTTATTGGCATTAGCCCAAATAATTAAACATTCAGTTACATAAAAAAAAAAAAAACTAACCTGCATTTTGATTTTATGTACTGTTTAGCCTATAAAACAAATTAAGCATTACCACATTTTGTTTATGATGATAACCGCGGGTTTCAGCCTATACTATAGTGCACAACAACATTAAATCTTATATATTAACTGATAGTTTCCCTGCACTTCATGTAGAAAAATTTAAACCACATTTTGGAGTGGAAGCTATGTGGTGAACCATTTTTCAAGGAAGGGGGGTAATGTTATGGGACATATTCAGTTTTAGAATTCATATTCAGTGTTAGCTGTTGCTAGCCTTGCTCAAACCGTTAATGCTATCTTATTTTAATAAACAATATTGTCATATGCAAAACTAGGGTGGCACTAGGGGTGGCAAGAGATTATTTTAGGGTGGCACATGCCACCCTATGCCAACACAGTAGATCCGCCCCTGTTCAGTACTAAAATACCTACAAAAAAGCGAGATTTAATAAAGTTCAATGGTCAAACAAACTCTTCCGAACCCTCTTTGTCTTGGAAAATTGAATAACAAGTCCATAAAGTCCTTATACCAGCTATTCATACTGAAACAATTTGGTTTATGTTGTTTCCAGTTCATCAAAAATGATCTCTTTAGCTTGTAGAAAACCCACTTCTATAATCCTGTGCAGGTTTTTTTTTGTTTCATTTTGGACATTTCCAGACAAGGTTTGATGTCTCTATTAAGAATATATGACAGTTTCAGTAACATCCACACAAAACTGCTTAACAAGAGTACAGTACCACAACAAATGCATTAATGAGCTCTCTGTTTAACGATTCCAACAAAATTTTGATGATGTATGATCAATTTTCTACAGTGTGCAGGGTGTGACCTAGGCTACCTTTATTATTTTTGTTTGCAGCATTTTGTGTCTGACACAGTTTGATGTTTTTGTGCTATTTTTGAGTTTTGGATGCCACTGTGCTACACTCATGTCCGTTTTAGTTTAGTTTGGAAGTTACTATACTGAATTACAACTGAATGCTTATAATAAAAATGATACAGTGTCAGATAATGAGGTCAGTATGTTTGCAGGTAATACTTATGGATATCGCTGCACAGACGCCCCACCCACCTGCTGATCAGACTTTTTGTTTAAGAGGGTCAGCCACTTGGAAGAAGTTGTGTTTAAATGGAGGAGAAAGGGAGCTAAAACAGTTTCTTTGAGACAGTGGATGAACTGAGGGGTTGTACCAAGGCCAAGAATAAGATCATTTGAACTGTACAAAGCTACTCTATAGGAGTTCAGGAACATGAGAATGAATAAAGTAGGTCCCCTTTATTAATACTTGTCAGAGACACCCCTGGAGTCTTGTGACATTTGAAGTGTTGGTATACAGGAATTTGGCTTGAATTATAAAACACTGTTCTTAACTCAACCAAGATGTAAAACAGGTCAGATTATATGAGTTATTAAATCCCATCCTTACAGTAGAAGACAATAGGTAACAGTTGGCCCCTGTCAAAGTTAACAGTATACTGCCATCTTGTGGAGAACTCTGCAAACTGCAGCAAATAAAATGCACCATGTGGCCTCCAGGAGTTAACAGTTCTGTATTTTTTTTTTTTGTTTTTAATGTTTGTTTGCAATTCAGTTTAGTAGTGGGGGTGGTATGCTTGCTTCAATTTAGCTTTTATTAGTTTCGGTATTAGTTTTAGTGTTTTTTTTTTCCTTTTCATTATAACATGGGGTAAATTTGTCAGGGGCACGATTTCAGAGGTTCAGATTTATTTGTGGAAGCAACTGACTCACAGCCATGCGGGCACCCCAGCATTAATAAACATTTAATGCATGGGCCCCAGTCTTCTTGTGCTGACCCCCAAATTGGCAAAGACTGAAGCTAAAGATATTTCTTTTTTAGTTAATTTTGTATGTGCACAATTTCATCTCAGCTAGCTGGTTTTTATTTTATTTCACCGAGGCTAAAATGCTTTTCCCCCCACACCTTCAGCTTTTACTAAAATTTACAACACAATGGAAAGGATGCGGATATTTAAAAAATGTGTCTACAGAAATATGAAAAGAATAAAACTTCCAGAGAACAACAGAGCAGTGGCGGTAACAAGGACATGACTGCTTCTATTAATCCTCTATAAGAATTATTTATTATTCCCAGAAGGTTGATTCTGTTCATCTGGACGTAGCGTTTTCTGTGGGAGAAACGTTTCGTCACTCATCCGAGTGACTTCCTCAGTCTCAGCTGACTGTGGATGGAACAACACAGAAGAGCTACCTCATCAGGTCAAGACA